>PVIA01006454.1:0-97205 GCA_004024845.1 Tonatia bakeri
GAGAAATTTTTAAAATAAGAAATAACTATCAAAAGTCATGGTGATTCCTTACTTAAAGCTAGAGCTGTTCTCCCCACCCTTCCACCCCTCCTCAGAAAAACCCTATCCGGTTCTTGGTTAGTAATTTCTGACTACAATCCCAGAAGCTTTGAAAAATTCTGTCACAGGAAAGTGCGAGCAGGACGCCTAAAGAAGTTCTCCTTCCCTGTCTGTTTCCTGATACTGAACAGCCAGCCCTTAATTTCATAGGCTACATGTTCCTTTGGCTGTTCCACTGTCATTGTCTTAATATTAAACAAGTGATTTACTGCAGACCCAGCTTGAAACTCATCTGCCCTCCCATTTGCTCGCAAGACTTCCCAAATGACAAAGCAGCCATCACCATCCCAAGGCAACATCTTGGGTGGCCAAGTGCCACGTTCATATTAGGATCAGTTCCACTGTGCATTCTCTTAGAGGATGACCGTCTCCTAGAGCCACCTCTTTAAAGCATTGGTCACTGGGTGAATTGAAAATTCCACATGCGCCTGATGCTGACTTGTAAAAATGACTGTCCAGATACTAGTGCTTTTTTCTATTCATGGGGGATTCAGAAAGGGACTTGCACAGGTGCACTGGGGGAGGCGGGGAGACAAAACAATTCTAAGGACCATCAGTGATGCTTTCCCGCAATGGATGATAACTGTATCACATCCACAATATCCATAAAGGGCCATTCTGCTAACGTGGATTTTTTCTTTTCCAGCTCTGCAATATCTGGCTCACTTTACTATCATATTAAATGTAAAAAATCAATGCTAGACTCTTTGCCTTTGCAGAATCCAATGTCAGGAATATTTCTTGCTTTACCTGAATTTTCCTTTCCTCTGCTTCTTAATTTTTTTTATCTTACTCCAGGAGGTAATCAGCCTCAGGGTAAGGAGACAGAAAAGCAACACTACATCAGAAAATACCATTCAGATCATACTTTATTGCTGTCATGCCAACAGCACCTCCAAAAATGGGCAATACTTATTTAAATTGGTTGAGTGATGAAGCTGTTTATTACCTTAGCCTGAGCTAAAAAATAAATAAATAAAGGCCAAACCATTTCTAATACCCCGTCAGTAATTAGGGAGAATAAAATGCAATTTCAACTTGAACAAAAGAACCTAAACTGCTGCTGGGATGCCAGGGCCCACCAGAAACCCCTTCCGCAGCTGGAATGCCTGCCTGCCAAGCAGTCTGCTGCGTTTTCAGCAGGACCAGGAGGGACTGGTCAGTGTAAGGTCTGCTTTAGGCATCAGAATGGCAGGAAGGAAACACGGGGCAAGTGGGGCATCAAACCTCACTACGAAGCAGAACACCATCAAAGTGGGTTCCTCGGTAGTTCCACCTTTGGATCTTTTCCAGCTGGGCTAACAAGGCCCTGAGTGGGTCCTACAGGGTTACTTGTTGTAGCTAAATGGGGCTCCAGGGAAGAGAAAAGGAAAGAGCCTGAGGCAAGTTTTCTGTCCCCATTTTAAAGGAAGAGACCCAAACTAGTGCTAAGGATGTTAATTATTTTCATTCTTGAAAAAAAAAGTGGTGGAGAAATTTAAAAATTTAGTCCACTGTTTAGGAGATATGTATCCAACAAACATTTATTTAGTACTTCCCATGTAAAAATGATAGGCTCGGGCAAAAAAAAAAAAAAAAAAACCACAGTATGTAAGACATGGTTCTTATTTTAAAGAATCTAGATATTTACACAAGTAACTATATTACATGCTCACTATAAGAAGGTACAAGCAAGTGCTCCCATGCCACCCGCTATGAAGGAGGGATTGGGGAAGGTCTGGGGAATGTCATAATATTTGAGCTGAGCCTTCAGTCTGACAGCGATTGTAATCGCTGGAGAGGACTTAGGAGGGCACTCCCAGCTGGGAGCACAGCTGAGAACAAAGGCTCATCAGCATGGGCGTGCAAAGCACATCTGGGGAGTACACAGTGCTCCCTACAGGCTGGAAGCAAAAAGTTGAAATGGAAAATGATGTTCCCTGATGCATATTTCAAACAACTAGCTAAAACCAATGACAAGCACATAGTGTTGGGTGTGGCCGACATATGCAACAGTGATCCCCAATGAATCACATCCATGTATAATCCTCTCACTTGAGTTTGGGTGAAAATTGTGCCTTGCGTCTAACCAATAAACTGTGTCACAAGTGACAGGATGTCACTCCCTTGATTAGGTCATGTTATGTCACAGGCTGTTACTCCCATGATTTTATGTTGTACTTATTAGACTTCATCTTCACAGAGAGGAGAGAAAGGATCCTTGCTGTCTTTGAGGAAGCAAACTGCTATATTATGAGAAGGTCATGTAGTGGGCAACCTCTAAGAGCTGAACAGCATCCTCCAGCCAATAGCCAGCAAGAAAACGGGAAGATGGATTCTCCCAACAATCAGAGAGAGCATGTATATAGATCTTTCCCCAGTCAAGCCTCAGATTAGACCACAACCCCCTCCAACACCTGAATTTCAGCCTACTAAATCTTGATAATGTACATAAGCTTTGCCTGGACTCCTGGGCCACAGAAACTATGAAATGTAAACAGCCCTGTTTAAGCCACAAAGTTGGTGGTAATTTGTTATCCAGCATAGAAAACTAATAAACTAATACATTGGGTAAATAAATATTGAAAAGAATTGGCATCAAGGCCAGAAAAGTAAGGCCCTTTAATATCACACTAGAGGAACTGAATCATTTTGTGGATGAGTAATTAGTCATTGTGGCCCAACACTCTGTTTTGTTTTTGACCATCACAGCCGTATTAAATGAACTAACATACGTAGGGTGCTCAGCACAGTGCCCAAAATGCAATACATGCCATAAGTATTAACTAGTATTACCATTGCTATTATCATTATTTCTTGTTATGAAAAAATTTTTAGAGAAGAAGGGTGCTGTTCAAGACAAAGGCTCCCTAAAAAACACTACTCTCCTTAAGTTGCAAGTTTTTAGGAGCTTTGAGAATCTGACAAAAATGATATACTAACCACCACCAAAAAAAGTGCACATATTCACATAAAGACAAGGTTTTGCCTGAAGTTTCAAGGGACACTCAGATAAAACCAGTGTTCTGAAGAACGTGGAGAATGCGGCGCTCTCAGGCACGTGGGAGTCTGTGAAGGTGACAAGAGGCCGCGCCCTTTGGGACCTCTGGTTTTACCCTTAGCTCTGAGGCCGAAATTTTGCAATATACTATATACTTTGGCCTGTTTTTCTGCTCAAAAAGGGCATTGTTCTAAGGTAGAGAGTATTCTCACCTGCAGCTCTTTTGAGAGACGGACAATGTCCCATAATTTCAGATTGCCAAGTGAGAAGACCCAGAGCACACTAGCATTTGAAGGCCGGCCACAGAAAGTTCTCCTTGGGCTGCACACCTTATGGGCCGCACACCTTCTGCTGCTCTCCTGCAATCCAGGGCAGCAGCATCAGTGTTCCACTGAGCTCCGCCCTCTCGTGAAGCATCGCTGTCCGCCAGCTCTGGCTGAGAGGACACTAGCTGGCTGGTCCAATTTCATGAGAGTCTACCGTCCACAACAAAAACAAAAGTTGTCCATCCTTCACTGAACGATCCATATAATTAATCCAAATATAAATGCAGATTTCAGAAACTGCCTAAGAACAACTGTGTACCTTTAGGATTGTGTGGCATTCACAAATAAACTGGAATTTTAGCTTTTGCCTGGGAAAAAGATTTTAAGTGGACATGGAAATGTAATGAACAATGTATGGACCAATGCACAAAACATAAAGTGCACGGAATTGTAAAAAGTGAACCTCATGCTTGCAACACATTTCACTGAATTGTTCTGAAATACATATTTTGTGTGTATTACATTCACACAGTGCACTAAAATTAATAATCAAATTTGCACATCATTTTTAATTAAATCCACATCTGTCCTGACCCCCAGCTGTTGGCCCAGTGTTGATGTTGAACGCATCTGGCAGCCCTCAGCATTCTCCACAGTTACCCGTCCTCTCAGTCCCCAGATACACCTGCTTTCTGCAGCTGGTCCCCCAACAGGTGCAACGGAAAGCCTGGTTGATGGGCATTATAAACACCCCTGCTACTCAGCATCTGGGAGCCCAATTTCAACCTCAATGCCCCTTCCATCAGTAAAAGTGAAAAACATCCTGTGTGATCTAAACATGCTGGAGTCTCCATCAGTCACTTTCCCACTCCAGGAAGAAATGCTTCCGGTCAACTGGGCATTAACAGCTGTGCTAACGGTCTGTTATTAACAAAGGTCCCCACAGGAAGCTGGGCCTTTGTCATTCTTGGTTTGTCTGCAATTCTAACCCCGCAGCCAGTGGCCTGGATGTTCCATCTCCATTTGTCCTAATGAGCGAGGCACGAATCTCCTCATGGTCCCCCACTTTGTAACCATTAGCCACCTGGCTTTCATTGGGGAGCCCACAGACCAATGCTTCCCACAGTACTTCCAAATGAAAAACACGTGGAAGCAACACATACTGTGAGAATTACTAGTTTGCAATTCCTTGTTGATAGAGTAGTAGGTATTTCAAAGCAAGAAAAGAATCAGAATAATATTCAGGGTCCTTTTATTTTGTTTTGTTGTGTGTTGGTTCTTATTATCCCAAACCCTGAAGTTTGGAAAGGTTTCAGATTATTTTTCCTGTGGTGATCTGAAAAATACCTCATCAGACACTGAAAGCATCCATGCAATTAGTCCAGATATACATACAGGCTCTAAAGCTATGATCTGTGGCACCCAACTTAATGGATTAATGCAATAAAGCTATAGGTTACAATAAGAAATTTCAAAACAATTCAAACCATAAAGTTAATGATGATCTGTTTCAAAAGGAGCTCTGGATGGAAATAAAGCACTAAAAGTCACTTACTCATTGAGCAGTTTTGGTTACACTTGCAGAAGTTCACAGAGGACACTAGTCACCTACAGTGTAAGGCGTGCTGTAAATAAAATATATAAAAATGGTGGTTTATTGACACTCGCACCTCCACACCACTGGACTTACTCACCACATCAGCGTGGCAGAGTTCAAGTACCATTCCAGTAGAATCTTTTCTAGTTTTTTACCCACATTCCAAGCTATATGTGCAGTCCAGGCAGTAAGCTGGCCGCCTGTGACAGTCTGACCCTGAATTCAGGAGCCCAGGCTATTGTTAGCTGCAGTGATGTCCCCAACTTTCCTGAAAGGGTTTCTGCATCACACTGAGATCCTTGAAGGACTCTACTTACCCCAGGCAGCTCCTGATGCCCTGGGTCAAACTAGTCCCTTCATGAAATGACTGTTCCATTTCAGCTTCTTTATTCTTTTTTATGTAGTTAAAGACCCTCCTGGTCTTCTCCTTGCTTTCTCCCACTCAAAACTTCCATATTGCTGAAAATAGAAGGATGTAGACTCTGGGTATAAACATACCTACCCACCAACAAAACACATGAGGGTTACGTCCGAAGAGCAAGAGCTACACGTTCTAGGATCTGTGTACTCTGCTTCCAAAGGCACGCTTCCAAAGGAGGAGGAAAATGGTGCTCTGCATTCTTAGTGCCTGCCATTTATGTGATATGTGCCCAGAGGATGTCTTTGGGTATAAAAGGCCAAAAAAGACACAATCACACCCTCTGGCAAGTGAAAGCTCTGCATGTGGTTTCCCTTACACAAAAAGGTTTGTGGTATCTTTTATAGATAGTATCCGAGTAAAACCTTAATGCTTTGAGAAGTCATGAGGGAGGAAATGCTGCTCGGTCTCTTCTCCTTGGTCTGTGTTGTGATTCTAAGACAAAGACAAAGATGCTGCCAGAAACCTGATTCATCCACTTTGACCACAGGGCTGAGGGTGGGAAGACTACAAAGCAAGAACTGCTGTTATGTTATTCTTGCTGTCATAGATTTATCACTGCGCTGGGTATCTTCCCCTGTGACTCCTGATGCCCTTTCCCTTTCCGCACTTGCCCATTCACCTCTGTGCCCCCGAGACTGACACATATATAAATAAATATAAGTATGTTGTGTGTAGGTACATATATGTTATACGAGGTCTGTCTGGAAAAAAGTCCAGCCATTGTTAATACGACAAGAATGGTTTGCATGGCATCTATGTAACCTGGCAGCCAGATTATGCGGACTGGAGAGTGGACTGGAATGCACATGCGTGAACAATGACATCTTCACTATACCAGTCACTGGGGGCAGTAGACATTGTTGAGTGAACATGTGTACTATGTGACCGTTGCATTCAAAATGACTGAGCAAGTAGAGCAACAAACCTGCATCAAATTTTGTGTTAAGTTAGAACATTCCTCTGCAGAAACTATTTGGATGATTTGGAAACTATTTGGATGATTCAGGAGGTCACAGCTATGGGCAACTGGCATTTGGCAGCTTCATCATGACAACATGCCCACTCATGCATCATGCCTTATAGGGTGCAGGGGGTATTAGCAAAACATCAAATCACCCAGGTGACTCAGCCCCTACAGCCAAGATTTGGTGCTCTGTGACTTCTGGCTTTTCCCAAAACTAAAATCACCTTTGAAAGGGAAGAGGAAGAAGAGAGTGGAAACAAACTGTTTGCTCCTCCCACTTTTCCTGTAGGTGACTCTGGGGTGGCTTCAGCTCCCATCCAGTGGCCCTCCCCATGGAGCTGCCATCCTATCCTTCCACACTGCTCATCTCGAGCTTCTTCGACCTCCAGGTGGCAACCGCTCCCCACTGCTACTTCCCCAGAGTGCTGCTTCCTTTAACTCTGCTTGCACTTTGTGATTCACTGTGCAAACTCCTGGTTTGAGTGTGCCATTTATTTCTTGCAAGAATCTTGCCTGACACAGTCAAAACCACATCTAAAAATCTAGATTTGGGGAACCTAAAACTATTTCCTTTCTAACAATAGTTTATAAACAGAATGTTACAGTACAGACATGCAAACCATAGGAACCACTGCCCACTTGAACATTCCTTCAATAACCACTGAGCTTCACATGCCAGACAGTGTTCTCAGAGGAAACAATGCTGTACTGGCTCTTAGGAATAATCTACAAAGCATCCTCAGTGATTTCCCTGTTGCGGATGTTATGCAGGGAGGAAAGGGGAGGCATCATACAATTGTTCAATGTGAGGTAGGAGGTAATTCAGCAAGTTAGCTTGTGTTGTGAAAGACAGTAGAAAGAGAAGTTGGCAGTAGCATCACATGTCTACTGTTCTCAAATTTGGTTATAAATTAGAAACACCTACAAGCTTTTTAAAACTACTAATGAGGCACCTTCACCCTCAAAAAGTCTAGCTGTCGGAGCACTTAGATGATCTGTATTCATTGTGTCTGGGCTGGGACAATCCTGTTGGTTTTTGAACCACACTCTGAGTAGCAAGGAATATCCACCATAATTTACTTAATCAATTACCTACTGATGAACACTTAAGTTCCGTTTAATATTTTACTATTATAAATAACAATGCAATGAACATCTTTGGACATACATATTAGTACAAATTTCTGAATAATTTACTTTATAATATATTTATAAAAGGGAAATTACTGAGTCAAAAAGGACGTAAACTTCTTTTAAGTTCTTAATACATATTGCTAAATTGATTTCTATAATGCTTATGCCAATTTACATTCCAAACAGCAGTGTCTGCAAATGTATTTCACTGTATCCTTGTCATCATTGAAGAATAACTTTAATTTTGATAAGCAGAAATAGTATCTCATTTCAATTTTCATTTCTTTATTAGTGAAGTTGAACTTTTTATGTGTTATTAGTCATTTACATTTCTCCTCTGTTGGACCAGTCTTAAATTACTCCCTTGTCAAATGTTTCAACTAAGTCTGTCATTGATTTTTTCCCTTTTTATGAGATTACATATCCAATTTTATAATTGAAGTAGTAGGGAAAAAAATAAAAGCTCCTTTAAAGAAATTCAGTTTATTGCTAAGTTGTGAAAACATATTCCTATACTGACTTCAAGGAAGTGCCTTCTGCAGACAGAGAGATTTCTACATAAAATTGAAACTGTACACTTTGTTCTTTGCCATAACATTTGTGTGTTTCAGCTTGTAGCAAGGAAAAGCAAATTCTGTATTCCATTCTTTCAGGGATGGTTGTTTGCTGGGCAGTTTTTAAATTTTAAAGGAAAAATGGAAAGGAAAAAGAAAGATACAACTCTCATCCACATTCCTCCAGACCAGAGTGAAATAGCTGCAGGAAACCGTGGTGATGTCACAGTCAGACACTCACACCAGCGTACATACTTGGCAAATGCCACAGTCAAGGAAATAGTTCAAAATACAGTAAGGACAGCACAGTGTGAATGTTTTAAGAGTATGTTTTCAACATGACGAAAGTGAACTATTTAAATCTTAGCTAACAAGTGTGAATTTGGAACACTGAACTCAATACTGCCCAATACTAAATCAATACAAATTGATTAAGCACTTACTACATTCTCTTTATGTATATATATGTTCAACATATTCCAAGAAATCGATGGCTTGGTCCCTGCCATTGGCTAGCTTAAAGTCATGTTACCCAAACTCATAATTTACAAGATAAACTTTTTTATTGTTCAGTTATAGTCATCCCGCCTTTTTCCCCATTGCTCTCTCCTACCCTGCCTCCCCACTCCAACAGTCAACATCCCCCATTGTCCTTGAGTCCTCTATTCATGTTCCTTTGCTCACCCCTTCCCCACCTTTCCCCCATTATCCCCCTCCTGCCTCCCTTCTGGTCACTGTCAGTTTATTCTTTATGTCCAAGTTTCTGGTTCTATTTTGTTCATTTGTCTGTTTTGTTGATTAGATTCCTCTTACAGGTGAGATCATATGGTATTTGTCTTTCACTGCCTGGCTTATTTCACTTAGCATTATGCTCTCCAGTTCCATCCATGCTGTCATGAAGTTTAAGAGTTCCTTCTTTCTTTCTGATGAGTAGTATTCCACTGTGTAAATGTACCACAGTTTGACCCACCTGTTTGCTGATGGGCACTTAGACTGTTTCCAGCACTTGGCTATTGTAAATTGTGCTGCTATGAACATTGGGGTGCATAGGTTCTTTTGAATTGGTGATTCGGGATTCCTAGGGTATAGTCCCAGCTGTGGGATCACTGGATTGAAAAGCAGTTCCTTTTTAGTTCTGAGGAAATTCCATACTGTTTTCTACAGTGGCTGCACCAGTCTGCATGCCCACCAAGAGAATACTACCATTCCCTTTTCTCTGCTTAAGATAAACTTTTGAGGGAAACTCCATACATTGTCAGTGAGGGTGTAATTGAAATAATCTCTTTGGAAAGCAATTTTTGCTATATTCAAAATCCTTAAAATTGCTTATATTTTTAAATTAGTAATTGCACTTCTGAGAATTTATCGATAAAATACAGGAAGACTTTCATGCACAAAGATGTCTATAGCAGTAACATGTATACAACTAAAAAATGCCACCTTAAAAGCAGTCTACAAGATTGTTCATTTAGTATGATCCTAAGTAAAGTAAAAAGCTAAGCATAGGAAAAAATTGGGGGGAAATGGCTGGAAGGGAAAAATAGAAAAATGTTAACAAGGTAATTTCCTTTAGTAAACATTAATAATTATGGTAATAATTGATAAAGTTTTGCCTTTAAAATAAATAAATGTATATACTGCCAAAATTGTGTGTGTCTGATTTGGTTTTGGTCACCTGGGGCACTGCCTCAAATGGAAAGGGGGGACTATGCCGAGGAACCCTGAGCAGCCAAAAGTTTCCTCTCAGTCTGAGCCCTCGGGGAAGCCGTGTATAGCATGTCTTCATTTGGCTCTGACGCTCCCACCCCCCCATTTTATTTAATGATTACTCTGCCCATGTGGATTTTTTATAAGTGTTGTCTGTCAGAAAGTAGTTTAGGCCCCAAAATTCAGAAATAGCTCATCGTAAACACTACCATTCTGAAGGGACCCCTAGCCCCCAACTTGGAGCAGGAATCCCTTGCAGACAAAAATATACATGCTTTATTTATCTTTATATCCTCTATCTCTGGGTTTCTCAAGTTCAATGTCATTAACTTTATGGACCAAATAATTCTTTGTTAGGAGGGGCTGTCATGTGCTATAGAATGTTTAGCAGCATCTTTGGCCGCTATCCACTACATACCAGCTGTAACACTCAGTTGTGATGACCAAAATGTCACCAGACATTGTCAAATGTGCCTGGGGGAAAAAAATACATACACTCCCTCTTCGGTTGAGAACACTGTCTATATCTGGCTCCAAGAATATAGTAGATGCTCAATAAATACTTAATGAATGAAATGGGAAAAGCAAAGACCAGTAGAGAGGTTGGCCCCAAAATCAATGGATGAACAAGAGACTGAATCTAAGTACCTTCAGGCAGAAAAGCCCTCAAACCAGGTCTAGGTCAATCAGATCACCATTTGGGGCCTCAGTCTCCTCAGCTGTAAAATGAGAGGATTACACTAGAATCATAATGATCACTTACAGTTCAACTTTAAGAACTTTGCCCAAAGCCTGGAGCATAGTGGATGCTCAATAAATATTTAATGATAGTGTTTACTGGGTGCCTATTGTGTGACAGGCTTTGGAGTAAGCCTTTTACACACATTATGTCATTTAACAGTTCCAGTGTCTCTCTGAGGTAGGTATTAAAATGTTTAAGTCAATTTTATAGATGAGGATAACAAGGCCCAGCAAGATGTATGGTACCTATGTCCAGCAATGATACTGGAACTGGAATGGACCTAATTTTGGAGCCTGCACTCATACCCACTATACATACCACAACATACAATACCCCAGAATAGACTAAGAAGAAAGATCTTAGAGTAAATGGGAAGTTAAGCCCTGGAGTATTCATCAAGGAGGTCAAAAATCTCAGTGTTGGCAATGAACTGGAGAGATCTTTTTGTCCAAGCCCCAGAGAATTCTGGAATATCATCGCGGACACACCGAAAGAGTCTACGGGTCATAAACCCCAGGCCTACTGGAGCTAAGGGACTGAATAAGACCAGGTGGGAATAGCAAAAAAACAGAGAAGGCTTTTCTCTTCTGAGAAGGCACAGACATTTCTCACACCTAGTTAGTCTGTGCTGCCCAAGAATGTGGTCCAATGCTGTCAGACATCTACTCTGTCTCAGGAGACACAAAAATCCTAGAATTTTCAAGCTAATTTCTTTTAAGTGCTGGCAATTGGTTCAGAATTTAAGAAGGAAAAAATGTAAATGCCAAAGAAAATAATTGGTGAACTAATCAGTGAGCTCCCAGACTTCCAGTTTACAGCCTCTAAGTTCGTTCTTGCTCTAATACCTCCTGTGACTTAGAGATCACATCTTTAGGAGCCAGCCCATTCATTTTTGAAAAAATATGAAAAATACCAAATCTGCCTTTTATTCTTTCTTTTGGTCTTCACCAGGGATGAGGTGTAGAACCCCACAGATGTCCTTCAGAGCATGCTTCCTTGATTAATATGACTTTAGCTATTGCTCATACACACAAAACAAAGTCCCCACCATTGGAGTCACCCCGACCCGTTCTCCCACCTGTCAGCATGCACCTTCACGAGCCCAACACAATTCTTCACCCGCTGTTTAGCAGTCACCAAACAACATGCAGCATTCACACTGTCTTCAAATGCCAAGTTCTGTCACAGCAGCCTCATATCAGGGTTGGGTGGCTTTTGTTTCTGGGAGTGACACCATACTTTAATAAATGCTAAGTCTGCACCTGAATCCTTGATTCCCTGCACCCCTCATCAATCTATCAATAAGGCTCAGCAGCCCCACTTCCCAAAGAGCTCCAGACTCAAGGGGTTCTTTCCAACTTCACTGTTGTCATCTTGCTCCAGGTCATCATCACCTCTTCCCCAAATGACTGGCATCACTGCATTCACTCTTACTACCCCTTTAAACAGAATAATCCTATAAAAACTTACCTTCAGTCATGTCACTCACCTGCATTATACCCTCCAATAACTTCACCTTACTCTTAAAATAAAAAGCCAATTCCTCACCACAGACTACAAGGCCCACGCACTATTTGGGCCTTGCTTCCCCTCACCAAATCAACCCCTACCACACTGGAGTTATGGCCACTTCTCAAATATGCCCTACTTATTCCCACCTTAGAGTCCCTGTACTTGGTGTTTTCAAAGACTGTAAGTCTCTGACAGTTTTCCTTTGTTTAGCTCCTCCCTGGTAACTCAGGTCTCAGCTACAATGGCATCTCTGCAATGAGACCTTCCCCCGTCTCACAATATAAGTTACTGCCCTGCCCCTAACCATTATTACATCACTTTTGTATTTTCAGCATAGCACTTCACACTATGTAAAGATATCTTGTTTATTTATGTGGTTATTTTTTATGATCTGTCTTCCTCCTATTGAGTATAAGCTCTCAAAAAAATGCTGTTCAATAAGTATCGGTTGAAAAAAGTAGGCAGAGACCTTGTCTATTCTATTCAATGATGTACATCCAATGTCTACAGCAATACTACCCAACAGAAATATAATGTGAGCCACATACACAATTTTAAATTTCCTAGTAGCCACATTAAAAAAGGGAAAGAAAAACAGGCTAAATTAATTTTAATAACTACTCATTTTATCAAATATAGTTAAAATAGAACCATTTCAACATGTAATTAATATAAAAATTATTCATGAAATAGTTTACATTCTTTTCTTCATATCGTGCCTTTGAAGTGCAGCATGCATTTTATATTTACAGAATATCTCAATTCATACTAGCCACATTTCAATTCTTCAGCAGCCATGTGGCTCGCAGCTTCCTTACTGGAGGGCACACTTCTAGAAAAGTGTATAGCAGGCAGAAAGTGGTCAATAAGCACTGACTGAATGAATGAGTGAACCAAAACCTCTGAGCCAAGAGTTTCTGTTAAGCCACTCCTCCACACTCCATATCCACATCATTTGTTTGTTAGTTGATGGGTTGGTTGGTTTAGTGATCTAAATGCAGGACTTTGCTTTCATTATTGCCTACTGAAAATGTTTCTTTAACATTCAACTCTGAATCTGGCCTTTCGAGATCGTTGATATTCTAGATTCTATCATTTTACCCATTTGCTAAACCTCCCAGTTTATGTCATGCTCCAATATGGTGACCATATCATCTATACTGAGAAAAGTTTGGGCAGGCCTGGTCTGAGGTAGATTCCTGCAGGATGCCTCTAGAGCCTTGATACACTGCAATGCTTCAATGGCTCAGTTTAGAACCTAACATTACTCTCATTCACTTGTCCTGTTCTTCAAGTATATTAGCATCTCCATGTAACTCAATAGATTCTTTTAAAAAATTCTGCAGTGTATGTAACTAAATAATGACACAAATTTATGGCATCTGTGGATTTAACAGTCTTAAATTAAATTATTACCTATCAATTCATGTGGTAATTCTTTGTGGGCACTAAAAGACCAGTGGGTGAAAACCAATTATTTAGCTGATGAGGAAACCTAGCTGATGCTCTTCCACTCTTATTTCCATTTATGTTGTGGTTCTCAGTCTTCAACTACATAGTAACTACAATTTTAACCAAAAAAATTTGTGTATAGTGAGAAATAATCTCAACAAGGAACCAAGACCATTGTTATGAACTGAGTAATTCTCACCAAATATAAACAAATAATAAAAAGTGAAGTATACACTGAGCTCAGCAATGACTCAGTTAGCGTAGACAACATTTATGCTATGCCAGGCACTGTGTACTCCTTCACTTAATTCTAAAAGTTTTTTGATATAAATTCTACTACTGCCATCCACATATTAATCCTAATGAGTTACCCTAAATAAAATGTGAACCTCCATCTCTTCCTGTCTCCTGGGAGTAGACAAACCTGGCTCCTGCTTTCTCACCTCCTACCACTAAAGCATTCCCAAACTGCGGTCTGTAGACCACCTATATCAGGGTCACTCGGCTGCATCTTTAAAGCATAGCTTCTCAGATCCTACAATATTTCTAGTGAATCAGAGTCTTTGACGATGAGACCTGCGAACTTCTTGTTGAACAAGCTCCCTGAGTAATCCCAATGTACATTACAGTCTGTAAACAACTGACCTAGGGTCTACATTACAAAATATTGTAAAATAAAGAAAAGCACTTCCGGAAGTTTTGGGTGTTCCCACCGAACACATGTCAGAATCACATGAAGAGCATTTTCAAAATAAAAACTATGTCCCACCCCAGATGGTACAAATTACGATCTCTTGAGCTGGCAATATGAATTTTTAACACCAATTCTTTTGGCTCTCAAGCAGCAGTAGGCCACACCCTGATCAGCTGGTGAACATTTTGGAATCACTGGTTTAAGTCTCTGTCTAGTTCATGTGGTCAAGCTTGTGCAAATTTTATGCTAATATCAATAAATCAGAATTCTTGGTTGCATAATCTTACAGAAAAAGAAAAGAAACTGTAAGATGTTGTACCTTGCTCTAGAGATGTTTATTTTCCTATATGAAAGCAAATACTTACTCAACCCACAACTTTGAAAAAGAAATAATAAGCACTCTGGGAAGACATGTAGGTATAAATGAGACAACCCTTAATAATAAGCAACTCTTAAGTTATTTGGTTGAATCTATGAATTAATTAAAGTAGTTCTTTCATAATTCAATCTCTAAATATTATACAGGTGACAGCATTTTTGGAACTTTTCATGATTTCCACTCATCAAATGCAAGACATTTTCTCTCATGTAAGAGCCACTCCTAGAATTCCTAGCATGATCTGCTTCTAAGGCCCCATGTAATCCAACTCAACAGGATATTCAGGTGGTAACAAAGAAAAAGTGTGAATCTTGGCAATGAAGTGCCAATACTGATCAGCTGCCTATTGACTCATAAACTGGCTCAGGAAACGAAAGCACAGTGCCATTTTTGAAGAGGTCAGCAACCCAGCTGGCAGGAAGTGCCAAGGAGCCTGGATTAATTTTTTTTAAATGTCTAAACAACTAATTAAAACATTTAGAAAGGAATCTTGCTCCATACTCTATCAGTGGAACTACAGATCTCTGTGCAAGTATCACAGACAAACCATAGTCTGTCAGTATTTGTTGAAGGCCTTTTGTAGAGTATCCTATACAGAAAAACCAGAGCCAAAGAATTAACAGGCAAAATCAGGCTCCATGTGGCCATGAGATACCAACAGGGCCTGGGCAGGGATGGCTGCATCCAGCTCCCACACACAGGGTCCTACACATTGGCTGCTAGAAAAAAGTCAGTAGGGTCAGATGGGCCCTAAGAACCAGAAGTCCGAACCCATCAGAGCAAGCCATCTTGTGTGGTTCATCAAGGAGCACAACGAAGGAAACCCAGCTCAGGTGGAAAGACATGAGGTCCACCACATACTGGGAGAAGAGGCTTTTTGCTCTTTCAAAATGAGCCCAAGAGTACAGCAGGTCCTAAAATAATGTCATTTCATTCAATGCCGTTTTATCATGTTGATGAGATGCCCTGGGAACTTTTGTTTATATAAATTAGACTACAGCAAAACTGGCTTTGTTTTACATCACTTGACCACAGTTTCAGGAACCTATCAACAACTCCAGTGAGGACTTACTGTATCAATGCTCCAAACAGCAGAGCCAGGTCAGCTGGGAAGAATGCAAAACGTGAGAAGTGGAGATGTAATAAAAGCCAAATACATACGTGATAGAAGCCCTTTCATTTAACCTCACTTAAGCAGCTCACCAGATTGACCGATATTCCCCATTTCCTCTCTAAAGCCTGCAGACAAATGCCAGCACATCCCACATGCCTACAGCCAATAGGCTACTCCCCAGCGTTCCCGCACACCTCCACTTCTGCCAGGCATGCTCACAAGAGACCCAGACTGTCTACGCCAAGTGTACCTTCTATTACAAGTACGCAATTTGTTCGAATGTATAAAAACAATGAAAATGTAGAACTAAAAAGTTGTATCTCTAAAAACTAAACTGCATTGAGAGGATACAATAATATGAGTAGTTGTTTTTTTAAAGTGCTGTGAAATTAGGGATAGATTTCACTGTTAAAGATTGAGAATATTGTAAAAATCTAAAAAACAGTATTCACATCCTTGTTGTGCTTTAAAGGACCCGAAGGAAGAAAACAGAGATGTTTTGCGGGTTTGGTTTATACAAGGAAGATAACTCAGAACTCTAATTAGCAGACCCATGCACAGAGGAGAGACCCAAGTGCTGCATGAAAAAGAAGAGAATTTCACTTGGTGTGCAAAAAATAAAATAAAAGTTGAACATGATCCCATTACCAAGAGTCGATCACTATTAACATCTTTATGTATATCTTTATTTATTTATTTAACATACTTTAAAATAAATTTAAATATAACAATTTAAAAGGCACAGATACACATGTGTGTATATGTACATGTGTGTACATATATATAGATATAGATATGCAGGGGTTTTATGGTTAAAAATGCTGCTTTATAATATATTTTGATTCATTAATAAATCATGACCATCTTCTGATGTCGATAAATATTTACCTACAACACCTTTTTAATAGTCTCGTAGCATTCCATTTTATGAACTGACCACAATTAACTAAATTAATCCTCTTTTGCTGAACTTTTAAGTTGATCCCCATTTTTGTGTTGTAAACATTACTGCCACCATTGTACACAGCCTCCACTGTTTCCTTAAGACATGTTCTGGTGGCTGTAATTTGATAGGAGCTCCGAGTTCTGTTCTTCCCTTGAAAAGACCAATGAGGCTGCAGGATGGACTGTGGAGCAGATCGAAGCAAACTCTGTGCCAATCAGAAGCAGATCCTTTACTTCTTCTTCAATTACCTACGAAAGGAACATAAGCCCTATTTTCCAATGCCCCAAGTTCCAAAATTGGTCTTTCTCATGTACACATCTATAATTTTGGAGGGGTTTTTTTAAAACACAATTTCAGCAAACTGAGTATTATCCCTATTCTGATCTCTTAACATTTCTTGAGTTCCCTCCCATGGGGTGTTAATGGCATTTCCATTGTATGAATGTTTTGTGGATTTGTCCTCAGGAAACTTAAGATGAGCCTGCACACTCATAATTTAAGAGAACATTTGTCATTTTCTTGGCTGCAGAGCATTTCAACCCATTTCCTCTGCCTCATGAGTCCCTCATTTTACCTCTGCAGACACTCACTCAGCCAGCCAGCCGAACAGCTGAGGTGCGGCAGCACCGTGACGTGGCCGGGGAGGTGCGTCTACCCAAATCTGAACTAGCTGCCAGGACAGAATTCTTTCTTGGTGGCAGCCAGCGGCGGTGCCAGTGGTGTTCCCAACAGATGATTCCGCAGCATGACTCATTCTGTGATTCTGATGACAGAACCTTTGCTGCTTGCAACTTAGAAGCCGGTTTTCCACAGCAGCTAGACCTCAAAGAGGTGTCTTCACCACTATTACGTTCGCTGCAGCATTATTCACAATAGCCAAGACATGAAAACAACCCCAATGTCTGTCAATGAGTAAAGAAAATGTGATACACACACAAAAGTAAATAAATAAAATATTATTCAGCCATGAGGAAAAAGGAAATCCTGCCATTGGCGACATGGATGAAACTTAACAATATTATGCAAAGTAAAATAAGTCAGACAGAGAGAGACAAATACTGTACAATATTACTTATATGTGGAATCTGAAAAATCAAACTCATGAAAACAGAAACTAGAATGGCAGTTTCCATAAACTAGAGGTTGGGAGAAGTGAGGAAATGTGTGTCAAAGAAAAAAATCTTCCAGTTAAAAGGTGAATAAGTTCTGGTGATCCAATGTGTAATAAAATTAATAACATTGTATTATGTACTTGAAAGTTGGTAAGAGAGACTTCAAATGTTCTCACCCCCCAAAAAAATATGAATGGTAATTAGGAAACATAATTGAGGTGTGACCTAAAACTACGGTGGTAATCGTTTTATAATATATAACATGTATGTTGAGGTTATAAACTGGCAACATCATGTGTCAATTATCTCAAAGTTTGAAAAAATAAAAAAAGTTCTCAGAGATCCTTTTGAACACCAATGTTCATAGCAATATTATTTACAACAGTCAAAAGGTAGAAGCAACCCAAGTGTCAAACAGATGAATACACCATAGGATATTTTCAGCCTTAGAAAAAGAGGAAATTCTGACACATAATGTAACATGAATGGAGCTTGAAGGCATTATGCTAAGTG
This sequence comes from Tonatia bakeri, assembly GCA_004024845.1. Taxonomy (NCBI): domain Eukaryota; kingdom Metazoa; phylum Chordata; class Mammalia; order Chiroptera; family Phyllostomidae; genus Tonatia; species Tonatia bakeri. Next base: position 18,187 of record PVIA01006454.1, read on the forward strand.
AAGTGAGCCAGTCACAAAAGACAAAGAAGGTAGAACAAGAGTGCCCGGGGCTAGGGGGAGGGCAAGGGGAGTTATAACAATAGTTCAGGGAGTACCGAGTTTCTGTGACAAGAGTCCTAGAACTGGAGGGTGGCAATGGTTGCACAACAATGTGACGCCACTGAGTTGTACACTTAAAAATGGTAGAGAGAGTAAATTTTATGTTGTATGTATATCTATATATACATATTTATATATAAATTTATATATATATATATATACACACATAATTCTATGTACTTATGAAAATATACAAATTCTCAGTTCCGAGACCAAGCAAAAACAGACCTCAGACCTGATTTAGCTTACGGGCTGCAATTAGCTGACCCTGGGTCTAGTCCAGTGATCTCCAGATAGTGTTCCAAGGAGACCTAGAAAGAAGCTGTACCTACAGAGCTACCAGGCAGCTCTTGCGAAAGGTCCACAGGGGGCTCTAGGGTCCCCACCCTCACTTCAAACAGACCAGCTCCTCTCTTCCCTGGAGTTCTACAGGCTTGACTTGAAGAAAGATCTCTAGTGCCTGACCAGATTTGTAAACAACTGCCTAAACCCCCTCCATCTGCTATGAGATAAACCAAAGGACCAGAAAGGGCAAGTAAGATGTGCAGCAGAGGGAGCCAGAGATTACGTCCTTACACTGTGAGCTCACTACTTGTCCACTGTACCACCCAGCCTCCCCCCGAAGAAGGCCACTCCCCACTAACATAGCAGACTCTGTCTTCCACTCAGCAGCTCCGCTTAGGCTAATGACTTAGATAGAGCCCAATAAACTCAAATGATTTATTCAGCACTCTTGTGTGTGTGTCCAGCAGGCTTCTATGAGAAAAGTACAAGGCAGGATTCTTCTCGGTGGTAGGCAGAATAATAATCTCCACACAGATCCCCCAGTTCTAGTCCCTGGAGCCTGTGAGTATGTTACACATTACATGACAAAAAGAGATTTTCCAGGTGTGATTGTGGTTAAAGACCTTGGCACAGGGAGATTATCCTGGGTTATACACGTGGGCCCAATCTAATCATATACATTCTTTAAAACAAATTGTTCTGGCTGTAGTCAGTCAGAGGGAGATGTGACTACTGAAGAATGGTCAGAAAGATGGAACATTGCTGGCTCTGACGATGGAGGGAGGGCCTGTGAACCAAGAAATGTGGACAGCTTCTGCAAGTCGAAAAGGCAAGAAAATAGGTTCTTCCTAGAGCCTCCAGAAAGAATCACAGCCATGCCAACACTTAATTTAACCCAGTGAGACCTACGTCAGACTTGTAACTTAAAGCACTGAAAGATAAATTTGAGGGGTTTTTTTAAGATTTTATTTATTTATTTTTAGAGAGAGGGGAAGGGAAGGAGAAGGAAAGAGAAACATCAATGTGTGGTTGCCTCTTGAACACCCACTACTGGCCTACAATGCAGGCATGTGACCTGACTGGAAATTGAACCAGAAAGCCTTTGGTTTGCAGTCCAGCACTCAGTCCACTGAGCCACACCAGCCAGGGCAAATTTGAGTTGCTTTAAGCCATGAAATGTGTGGTAATTTATTGGGGCAGTCATAGGAAATTAACGCATGCTCTCTGATATACTCAGAACAGTTTACTTACCCTGCAGCAGCTTACGTATCCTGTGGTTAACTGGGAGCATCTGCTCAGCTTCTCCGTTAATAAGCATATTGGCCCCTTGGACACCCAGGCCTGCCCAGAAGGCCTGGAAATCAAAACATGAGCCAATCTGGAGATCTCCCAGGGCAAAAAGGAATAACAGAATTAAAAATTAAAACTATCTCTGTAAGTAACACTAATAATACTTTACAAGTGTTAATACCTTCAGTGTTAAAGGTTAGACATAAAAATATTATCAATTCAGGATTTCCGGCCCTACACTTTTAACACTTGATGGGCAAAGCCCCAGTCTGGGTCATAATAATGCCAAATACATGGTCTGGTCGCTGTGTGCTTGTGTATGTGCGTCAGACACAGGATAAAGGGTTCAGTTCGGCCAGTTCTTTCACTACACTGATCTGGCACTTCATTCTAGGTCAGAGGTCAGCAAATTACCACCCTCAGGCCAAATCCGACCACTGCCTGATTTTGTAAATAAAGTTTTATTGAAACATTCGCCCAATTCATGTTATGCATGGCCTATGGCTACTTTGCCACTACAATGACTGAGTTGAATAGTTGTGACAGACATTATAAGACCAAAAAAGCCAAAAATATTTATTATCTGGATCTTCACAGAAGTCATCTGCTGACCCTACAGACTGGTTGGGGCAGCCACATGTAAACTGAGGATCTCTGAGGAAAATGATCTCTGAGTAAGAAGAGTTCAAGAGCTTGCAAAAGCCTCCATTCCCTCTACTCCCACCCCATGCAGGCATGACATGAGGGGCCATGTTTGTCTTTCCTCCTGTAGTTGGTTTTATGACTCATGTCTGCTGACCCTGTTCAGTGAGGCTAAGAAAGGCAACCACACAACCCAAGGAAATCCAGCTGTGGCAATCCAGCTACATTTTCCTTTGAGTCAGCCACCCCAGCATGTAAGCAGCCTCCTTTGATACATTTCTTCAAATCCAGAAGTCCCCAACCCTGTCTACCATATTTTTTTTAATATTACACTAATACATTTTTCATTATCCATAAACCATGTTGCCCTGCAGCTCTCCACCCACCAAATCAATGACCTTTGTTGTTTCAGAGAAAGAAGAGGCACAAACTTAAACCAAGAGATTTTTTTTTGCTTGTGTTTTATATTAGATTTCTCAAGTCAGAGGGAAACTATTGTCTTAGAAGTCAGTTTTGTTGAAAGAGAAAAACATTATTTCTATTTTTGTACATAATGTATGTACAAAAATCACTTTTGTGCATATTAAGAACAAAGCTCAAGGAAGTAAGCACAGAGTTTTAGCATAAGGCACAGTGCAGAGTCTAAAGAGCATGATGTAAGGGCAACTGCTATCATAAAAAGACGCACTTTCCACCCATCTCCTCACCTGTCTGGGCTTGGCAAAAATTTCAGATGGGTAGAGGAAGAACCCAAAGATATTGAGGCCAATGACTTAATCAATCATACCAACATAATAAAACTTCCATAAAAGTCCAAATTATGGGTTTCAGGGTCACCAGACTGGCCGACACGTGCAGGTGCTGGGAGGGTGGTGTGCTGGAGAGAATCTCCATGGCCCTTCCCACAGAGTCTGCACCTCTTCCGTCTGGCTGTTCATCTGTATCCTTTACCAGATCTATTATAATAAACCAGTAAATGCAATGTATTTAGGCTGGTGCTTTAATTTCTCCCTTCTTGCAATGCTCCCCCAAATATGCATGCATTTACACACACACACACACACACACAGCCTGTGCAGTTCAGAAGCAGATCACTAGCAGAGGGAAGTGCCTACATTGATGGGCCAGAGTTAACATTCCCTTATTTCCCTACAGGCTACACCTGACACAGGGATGTCCAAAAGTTCCCTAGTAGCCCTGTGGCAGACATGGGAGAAGGTAGCTGAGAATTTAGGAAGTGTTTGCTGAGGGATTGCCTGGTGGATGTCAAGAGAATCCTATAGCAGAAGCTGAAAAGCAGGCCACCATATGCAAAGGTCTGCTGGGAGTTTCTGGCTAAGCCTCAGACGGTCTACAGAAGCAAGAAGCAAAATAGAGAGTCCTGAACCTAGCAGCAACCACCATGTATTGCTTACGCCCAGCTAGACCACAGTGGACTCACCAACCAAAGACACCTACCACTAACAGTCTGCTATGGAGCAGAAGCCAGCTTCCAAAGAGGAGCTAAGATAAGCTGCACCTCGAAGGGGGTCAACAGCAGCCAGCAGAGAGAGACGAGACATGTACGAAACACTGTGCCCCTGGCATGAGAGTGTTCTGTCAGCCTTTCCTGTGACAAGATGTCACCCAGGGAGAAGGAGAGGAGGGGCTGAGAAGAGAAAGCCTGAAAAAAAATGATTAAGTCCACAGAATCTAAGCTTATCTGAAAAAAATTGCTTCAAGCCAGAAGAAATCAATTTTACTTAGTCGGCAAATTTAACATCTTTGGGTTACTCTGTATAAGCAGGGGCTCTACAATAAGATAATAACAAAGAAAAGTCTCCATGGTGATAGATGTTAACTGGAGTTATTGTGGTGATCACTTTGTAATATAAACAAATATTGAATAGTTATGTTGTATACCTGAAACTAATATATGTCAATTATATCTCAATAAAAAATAAAAAAGTCTCCTTAAGTACTATTTGGGTGTGGTGACTAGTATCCCACCCCCACATCTTACCCCCTCCCCTGCCCCACATATATGCTTCAATCCACTTTAACACCAGGAAGGAAAGACTCCCTAGACAGAAAAGAGGAAGGGAACACTGATAAATCCAAGGATGAAGAGCATGCTTCCTCACCCCAGGCCTTGGTTCTGACTGTTCTCAAAGCAGGGAAGTGGGTCAAAGGCTCTGGGCCATGTACCTGCCTGCATAGCCATCAGTAAAGCAATGGGGGCAGGAGGCTCACTATTTCCTTTCACCGAGACTCGCTGCTAACATTAGTTTTCCCAGACCAGTGGCCACTTCTATGGGTCCCACAATTTCAGATGGAATCAGCAGCTCCCTGTTTCCACTGGATCTACTTTCTCACCTCGCCGTACAACCACATCAAGCCAGTGCCCCCCTAAGAAGCCACTGACTACAGCATCGTGCCCCTCCCTGAGAGGACACACGGAGCAGGGCACAGGACGGAGGCATGTGGCTGCATAGCTGCAGCATCTCCCCAAAACTGGAGTTAATTATCGCTACTTGCTCCTCTGTCCCTCTTAGATCTGCAAAGCGTGGGTCACAGTGACTTTGTTTTTATTGGCCTACCACATATTGAAACCATTCCTGCATATTGATACTGAATATCTCAGCCAAAACCTTGTGAAAATTACTTACTGTGCAGCACACAACAGAACAACTTTCTCAAGTTAAACATCTTGGGATATTTTATCTTTTCAAGTACATACCAAAAGCAATTAAGTTCAAACTATGGAATACAGTCCTTGCCAGTTTCTATTCTTGACACATATGTGTCTGTGTTTATAAGTTCAAAGACCTCTTAAAGGATCAAATCTCTAGCTTTAATTTTCTCCTTGCGAGTGAAAAACTCCTGCACCCTTCCTCAAATCATCTGCAAGAAAGTCTGTGGCACAAAGCCTCTACCCAGGACACCTCTAAGGTGCCCTGAAAAGGGTGGACCAACAACCTGTTGCTGTCCTCCCCTCTCCAGCAGCCCACAGGGCGTAGCCCAACTGGCTGGAAATGAAAAGTTCACTCACGAAACTCTAAGCAGGAGAGAAGTACAGCAGGCCCCTGCCAAAGACTCAGTCTGTCCATTTTCACTACACCGACCCAGATCACGGCGGTTCCTGGTGGCCTCACTCATCTTCCTGCTCCTTTTCCTCCTCCCTGCCCCAGCTCTTCATTTTTAGTTACCCCTTTCCAGAGCATTCTCCCATTCCTCTCACGCCTTCCCAGATCTCAGGCCTTACCCAATGCCTTCATTTTCTCCTTACTTTCTCTGAGGGCCACTCTTCCTTTCTTTCTTCCCCCTCAAACATAAAGGGGTTCATCAGCGGGATGAGCACATGTATTTGAGTGATACAACCTGAATGTATGAGAAACCTCCAGAAAACCTGTTGCAATTCTCCACCCGCCTCACCCCAAGTTAAGCTTTCAACACTGGTTTTCAAATTATAGTCAATCCTCATTAACAGATCCCATATTTGCAAAGTCACTTATTCACTAAAATTTATTTGTAACCCTCAAATCAATACTCATTGACACCTCCATGGGCATTCGTGAGCGTGTGCAGAACAGCCAAAAATTTGAGTTGTCTGACACACATGTTCCCAGCGGAGGTTGAACAACATGACACTGCCTTCTTGTTCCAGCTGTCATACAGTAAACAAGTGTCCTTTTGCAGCCTATCTAAGTGCCCCCTTTTTTGCATTTTTGTGGCTTTGTTGGTTCATCTGTTTAAAATGCCCCCCAAGCATAGTGCTAAAGCACTGCCCAGTGTTCCTGAGCACAGGAGCCTGAGACATGCCTTGTGGAAAAACTCCAGCGCTCGATAAGCTTCGTTCGGGGGTGAACGATGCTCGCCATGCTGCCGACCATGCGCTCAATGTTAATGGATCAACCATGTGTAGTAAACAAAACGTCTTTAAACAGAAACACCATAAAGCAAGGTTATATATTAATCGGTTGTGACAGAGGCTCACAGTTACTAACCCTGTATTTCCCTTAAGAGCAATGGTTCAGTATTTGCTAATTCAACGTTCACGGTGCTTGATAAAACACAAGCTACCATGGACAACAAGATGGACTGTAAATACACAAGCAACAGAGAAGTCAAATAAAAATTTTCAACATTATACATTCTGAGCAAAAAACACCATCTTGCTCAGAAGTATATTTTCAGAAATGTAATTCAGAGTTCAGTGTGTATCCAGTGATGGGGTAGATGCTTCCTCACTCTCTGACATTAGCCTCAGGAAACCCCGACTCCAGGCTCTACCCCTAGTGTCTCTGCCCCTCCCCAAAGCTCCAGGCTCTCTTCTCTGGGAGGCCTTCCACACTTGCTTCAATTCCTGCAGGAAGCCTGCTAACTTTCTTCAACCCCCAGCTATTACCCTTATAAACCCCACTCTAGTCACGATGCACAAAAGAAGTAGATTTTGTTTATACCGATTTATGCTCCTGCCACCTTTGTCTCCACATGTATTTCATTGACCCCATCTGCTCCTTGGTTTGTGAGTTTCCTATTTCCTTTAAAAGGCTCACAATACCTGCTCAAGTGCTTTATATTTTTGTGTTGATTACATGGAAATGCTCTCGGGCTGCAAACATTCCTGTTCTCACACGGGTGCCTTCTATTATTTCATCATTCTCCAGGCGGACTAAAACATCATCATCATCTGTCCCTCTTCTGTCCCTCAGTCTGGCTTGTAGTTTTAAAGGGAAACCTTGTACTCAAGCACAGCACATGGAAATGTCAGGAGTCATCATATGTTTCAGGGTTCTATCATATATGATCATGGGGATGGATGCAAGATGCTCAACGTTCTGACCAGGTTATATGTTTGCAGCCAGTTAACTTGTGGATATAAACCACCCAGACAACCCACTTCTTCATAGGTTTTATGCTGCCTCTAATGCTCTGAATTTGCCCTTTCTCCCTCTGTGCTCCTCCCCTGCAGGGCCGCTCTGTCTCTCTACTAAGAGCGGCACCTGCTCAAGTCAGGTTTTAAAGTCTCAGCTCTTCTTACAGATACATGAAGAAGGAATGATTTACTTCAGTCCATCTGGGCTGCTATAATAAAATGCCACAGACTGGGCAGTTTATAGACAACAGCTGTCTACTCCATACAGCAATGGATGCTGGGATTCAGAGATCAAATCGCCAACATGGTTAAGTCCTGATAAACGCCCACTTCTGGATTCACAGATGGCCATCTTCTCACTGTGTGCTCATGTGGCAGGAGAAAGAAAGACGAGAAGATACTCTGGGTGTGTTTTATAAGGGCACTAATCCCATTACTGAGGGCTTCACCCAATGAGCTCCCAAAGGCCCCACATCCTATACCATCACACATACTGGGGGTTCAACATGTGAACTTTCAGTTCAATAACATTCAGTCCATAACAGTACTATAAAATCACCACTGTGTCATCTCTAGTGAATTAAAGTATCCAGGTGCTGGGCATCAGTGGCTGCTATATCACAAAGCGAAAGAGAACCTCAAAATGGAAGAACACAACATCACCTATGCATTGCCAAATATATCTATTTAGGCATACACACACCATGAATCAAACCAAACCTGTAAAGTTACAGGAAATACAGTGGACGGAGGAACATGTCAAACTACCTCATGGGGATGCAACCAGCAAGATCCAGACTATGAGAAACTCTACAGATCATACTATTTGATTTCTTCAAAAGATTAACAGTAAAGAGAAAAATGAGGTGGAGGGAGAACTCACTGATTTAAACAAAAAATTAAAACCTATCAACCAATTGCAATGTGTGGACTTTATTTAGCTCTTAGTCCTTTTTCTGGAGTATTGATCTGTTCTTTTGTTTGGGCCATATTTCTTTGTCTCAGTGCACCCGTTACATTGGAAGGGCTGGAGCCTTAGGTATTCACCAGGGCAGGGCAACCCACTTCCCTACACTGTGGTGCTGTCTGTGGGGGAGGGGTCAGAGAGGGAACAATGCCGCCTGCTCAGCTCTCACTACACTTTCAGTCACTTCCCCCACTACCCACAAGCAAATTGTGTCCTTCTGGTGCTGATTCCCAGGTGGGTGGGCTTTTGTACATTCTAGGGCCCTGTGGGCCCCTGCAACAGACTCTCCTGTGAGATAGGCAGCTTCTCACACTGCTGCAACCCCCACAGGTTTTCACAGCCAGGGGTTTTGAGGCTTTAGTTTCCCTGCACTGGAACCCAGGGTTGTGTACTCTGTCTCACTCCCCAGTTGTTCTTCCCAGTTTATCCACACATGAATGTGAGGCCACCCAGTCGACCAAGCAGCTGCCTTGCTACACATCCTCTCCTCCCCAGCTGCCTGTCTCTGCCCCTCCTGCTAGTCTAGATAAATGCTTCTCCTTTAACTCCTTGGTTGTCAGACTTCCATACAGTTCTGGTTGTTTTTGTTTTTCAATTCATTGCTATCCTTCTTTGGTAAGTTCAGAATAGACAGGGGGTTAAAAACAGTATAGGAAATGGAGTTGCCAAAGAACTTATATGTATGACCCATGGATATGAACTAAGAATAAGGGGTAGGAGGATTGTTGGAGGGAATGGGGGGTACCAGGTGGAGGTGGGCCAAGGGAGAAAAGTTGGGACAACTATAATAGCATAATAAAGAAGAGATATATATATACATGTAAAAAAGGAACCCTCAAAGTGGGTCTCCTTTTCTCTCCCTTATCTGAGCATCTTGTACACAACTGATGAGAGAAACTTTCAGAAGTAGTTCTTTTAACATGTCAGCAAGTTAGGCCTAGTGGCCTCATTTCCTAAGCCAAGCTCATACCCCATGGCACCCCACCAGGTTGGCCTTCTAGAGCTCAATAATCTGGGTCATCCTTTCACCCCAACTCTTACACTCTCCAGCACACTTGCTATGCCCCAAGTGCTAAGACGGTGTCAGAAAATACGTCAGTGTTCACTTCTGCCCGCTCCCCCAGCTGCCGCCTTGCTGCACGTCCTCTCCACCCCAGCTGCCTGCCTCTGCCCATCTCTGCCCCTCCTGCAAGTCTGAACGGATGTTTCTTCTTTAACTCTTTGGTTGTTGGATTCCATACAGTTCAGTTTTCATACAGATTTTCTGGCAGTTATGGTTATTTTTTGTTCTTAAATTTTTTATTGTCCTTCTTTTGGTTGTGCGGAGAGGTGAAGTGCATCTACTTATGCCTCCATCTTGGCTGGAACACTATGTTATATTTTTCTTAATACAGGAAAAAACTCCTTGAGGGCAGGACCTAGTCTCATCTCCTTATCATTCCATCCCAGGTGCTCTCAATGCCCACTGTAGTGATTTCTACAGAAAAACTCTTCTTGTAAGACTCTTTCCTTGAGCATCTCTACTTCTCTGTGCTTCTTAACACGGATGCTGAAGGCAGAGCCCGGGACAAAGACAGTCATTGTGTGTGTGCTGGTATGCTGGAGGGTAAAGGAAGAAACATGGGCATGGGCATATTTTACGTGTGGGCATACTTTTGTGTGCTGGCACGTGTGTGTTCTACAGGTTGACATCCAGGTGAAATTTTGTTTAAATGGAAAAGGCTGTGAGAGATAAGGTGGGTCTAGTCCCACAAGGATAGTCTTGGTGACTTCCAGGGAGATTACTGACAGCCTGACCTGATTTTAGTGTTGAAGGTTCTGTACCCTATGAAACCCCTAGATCGTGGGTGAACCTGGGTGATTGATCACCTACCACCAAGCCTGATTTTAGCACCTGAGGCTATATCATCCTTGTCCCCCTTTTCCTGACTCCTTAAGCCACTGTTCATTCACCAGCATAGTCATGTAGTAAATACACAAATTTATCATAGCCTAGGCCACACCAAACTTTGTAATTCTTTAAAATAATTTCTACTGAGACCAAAGTGTGTATTTTAGATCTCAGTAGAAATTATTCTGGCAGATTAGAAGTGCTTTTGATATTTGAGATGCTTCAGTAAAATATAAGGCAGGTGGGAAATATACTGAGATCATGCCAACACTTTGAATATATCATTGAACAGCAATCTATTTTCTCAACCCACAGTCAACTCACAAATACAGTTAAGGTGAAGAACCTTCTAGAATAATGTCAATATGTCATATTTGGCTTTGAGAGTTCCTTTTCAACAGAAAATGTTTCAATTCCTTCCAACTTCTTGATTCCGTCTTATTTCGATGATTTCAGAAACCATATTCTGAACTTCGGTATTTTGAGGTCAAATTTTTATGCAAACAAAGTAATATTAAAACATTGAGAAATAAAAAACTGAGCTATACGTAGAACTTTCAAGCCCCCATGACGATTCACTGGGTGCCCCTGCCATTGGTCTGGTGTTTACAACAGACTCTTCAGTGTGGGAATATGTTCTCCTGCATTTCCATTAGTTCCCACAAGAGAATGACAAAACCCTTGCAACACTCCTTACAGCCTTCCTTTGAGCCCTCTACCATGCCTAATGCCGCAGAGCCAACATCTGAAACAATCATGTATGCGCCGATGTGACTGATACCTGAGGACCTATAAAATGTACTGAACTTGGTAAAACATTCAGTTAATATTCTGGGAGTTTCTACATGGTTTGCAGCATGTAAATTGTTCTAAGTAGACTCAAGTGACTGAATTTTTTGCTGGATTATCTGGAGGTTCAGACACCTTCTAAATCCACCATTGCAAGACTCAAAATATGTGACTGAGACTATCCATAAAGTTGGTAGAATCAATTATTTTTTAATGGGAGGAAAGCCTTAAATTGTCCCTTCACATTGGCTGCACTATCAATCGAACATGCTACATAACTTCTCATAGAAATATGATTTGATATGAGACCATCTGTAACCGTCTGGAACATATTTTTCCCAGGACTTTACTTCAAGCTCTCTATAAATATCAGATGTTCTCCACAGAATCTGTGACATGTCTTAGGATTCTTGAATAAACATCAGTTATACCTCTGTCTTGAATAGTGTCAATCTGAATTGAAAATCTGCCAGCCTTCTTAACATCACCACGAGCAGACTTCTTAATTAATCTGCCGATACTGTGAACAGACAGATTAAAATCAGAGTTGTATAAGCTGATCTTCCACTTATTTTAGAAACTCACTTTAGTTTCCAATGATTCAAGATGTGTTTGAGCAAGCAATCATCTGAGAAATAGATGCTAGAGTTTTACCTCACTACTTGCATTTGCCACAGTGTTTTGTTTTGGTTTTTTTTGTCCCATGACAACTGACAGGGTCCTTTACCAATGACCTTAAGTCCATTAGTCACACAAAATAAAAATACTTCAGCAAAAGTTGTTCTATTGTCATGTACATTTGATTATAAAAAATGTGATTAATAGTACTTATCAATTGTGAAGTTTTCATCTCATACCAGTCTCTCTGACATGAATGTTCTATAAATTATATACAAGAACACAAAAAAAGAATCTACTTAAGCTTAACTACCTCAGATATATACACAAAAATGTATGTACAAAGATATTTTTCTCAAAGTTGCTTAGCAATTCTAAAAATTTGGAAAGACTTTTGTCATGTAAAATAGTTAAATTATTCATAGTATATCCCTAAAAGAAATGCTATACTGTTACTAAAATTAATGTGGCAAAGTATTTTATTTACATAAAGATAGCCCACTATTATTAAGTGGGGAAAATAAAATTTAAAAGATAGTACAGTTTAATAGAATGTTGTTCATCACTTTTTTCATTACATATATCTAGAATTGCATGGATATAAGTCTGAATAGATATACACACCAAATAGTAAGAGTGCTTTTCTCTGGATGGTGGAATTACGGCTAAATTTTATTTCCCAGCTCTTCTTTATGCCACCACCATTAAGCTGTGATCTATACATGCCCAGGACAGAAAGGCACAGAGCCTCAGGTATAAAAGCAATGGGGAGAGGGTGATCACAAGTGAACTGACCCCCAGAGAGAGAAGGCTCTGGAGTGGGACCTGAGAATTTACATTTCTAACTAGCTTCCAGGTGATACTGAAGCTGCTGGTCTAAGAACTATACTTTAAGTAGCACTGGCCTAATGTTTTCCTTGACCCCAGCACTCATAAACCACTTTCCTCCACCTGTGCTATCTTCTATTGGTAATTAGAGTGAGTGAGTGTGTGTCTCCTGATTCTTCCACTAGAGAGAATACAAGCTCCTAGAGTGGGTAAGGTCCATGGCTCCTGGCCCCAGGTGGGTAGGGCCTTCCAAACAGCAAGTATTCAATACACATTTGTTGAAAAAATTAATGGGGAGACTTTCAGGCATGGTGGGAGGGTATTGAGAAAGATCTGTGGCATTCACCACTTCTCTTATGGTACTATGATATCATAAACTGCTTCAACCATGTGTGGGCCAGAACCTCTGGCAGCAGGCCTGCACATTTATTACTCCCCAGGTAGTTCTGCTCACTGAAGTTCAAAAACCTGCCCAGGGAATCAGAAGAAAGGGAGGCTTCTGTGACTTGGTTAGGCAAGGCAAATCCCCAGAAAAACATGAGAAAGTTTTCAAGGACCTTTATCACACTGTAACCCATTAACCATTAATACTTGAGTATGAATTAGTGCCTCCAATCAGCACAGAGAAGAGAAATTGGACACAAGGTAGATATGATTTGATGAAAGAAACTTTTTTAAAGGTCCAGAGCAGAGCTGAGAATCAGCTTGAGGACCAGATGCCTTTTCCAAGAAAGTTGGAGAAGAAGCATATCACAATCTGCCCAGAAGCCTTCTTGCTTTCAAGCAGTACAATCCCAAAATAGAAAGAAGGGGGGAGGGAGGGAGGGAGGAATTGACCCTACTCCCCAGTAGACTTGTAAGCAAGCTCCGAATTAGAAGTCAAGAAAGCTGGACTTGGAACATTTGGTGGATTCATTCCTTCCTATGTGCTACTGTTCCTAGCTGCATTTGCCAAGACCTAGAGTGTTGGGATCTTATAAAAGACATTTTGAGAGGCCATAACACTTCCTCCTCTTACTTCAACATGAGACCTTCCATTAAACCGAAACTAATTCTTATGACAGGTTACAAATTACTGGCAAAAACAATGAAGAAACACTAACACCACTTACACTGGGGGAAGACTTAAGGGAGCGCCAATGACAAAGGCTCCAATACTCACCCAACTCCCCTGATGGTGCCCAGTTCTGGGCATGGCAGCCTCCCTAAGCCCAGCAGAACAAGGCAGAGAGCAGGATTTCTTCTGTGGCAGTGGTTTAAGCTTCTAGCAGATGGTTCTGCCTACTTAGCCAACTTTTTGATACAACTTTCTTTACATCAGGATGAGGCGGAGGGAAGAACATAGACTCAGAGTCAAAAGTCCAGGGTGGTTCTGTATCTCGGTTTATCAAAAATGAGATGGGCTGAACAGGTTAGTTCATCTCTCTGAGTGTGTGTACATATTTGTGTACATCTGTGCTTGGGTGTGTGCATATAACAATAAATTGGTAACTTCAAAATGTCATTTGAACACATCTAGTGTCAGGGTGACGCCCACCTCTCCGGTTATATGTTTTCAGGCATTGCTTGTTGTTTCTTTGCTAGAAAAGGATGAGCTCAGGAACGCAGGTGTGATGGAAGGAATGAGGACAGTGGAGGATGATGTTTCCACATCAGTCCCTCCACTCTCACTGGGAGTAACCCTGTACACCTGCATATGGTGGGGGATGATTTGCCAAGACAATGAGGCCTCAGTGGCAAATTACGTGAAGCCTGGCTCCTGAACCCTAGTGAGACACCCTCAGGGAATCTCAGAAACAACAGAGGACTGAACCCTAAAGCAAGCTCCAGTGATTCCAGTTACGCCTGAGCACCTACAGAGTTGGGTCTTTCCTCTGAATAAGATTCTCTCCTACTCACTGGTGGACAAGGCCAGAGGGCATGCAGTGGGAATAAGAGCTCACCTGCCAATAGGACAGGGCCAATATGAAGCTCAAAGCAGTTAATGCGTGGGCAAGTAACTTGTACAAACCACAGGAGATTTAGAGATATAAGGTAGTGCCTGCTTTCTTTCTTGCTCAGTATGAGGTCAACAGCCAAGAGATCATAGAGCTCAGATGGCAACAGCAGACTGAGACCTCAGAGCCCAGTGTGTTTGAAGGTTCTCTTACTCTCCAAAAACTCTTCAGCACATTCAAAAGTAAACTTTCCTCCCTGTACTCATAAATTTTAATTACCATTAAATGCACACATATGTACCCCCAGAGTCTTAAGTTCCTTGAAGACAGTGACCAGATCTTAGATGACTTTGTATCTCCCATGGAAAAAATAGTAGATTATCAGTAGCAGTTGGTTGCTTTGAAATAAAGTGTTCAGTATTAGCTAGGATAGCTAGCTGCTATAACATATGCCAAAAGCTCAGGGACTTAAGACAGTACCATCTTATTCTGTGAGCACTAGAGACCCCAAGATGGATGTTCCTGACTAGCAAGCAGCCTTTTGCATGCCCATTTGGGACCCAGGGTAATTCCATTTCATAGCTCTGCCCTCCTCTGGGGTCTTGAAGTCTTTTGCATTCAGCCCACAGAAAAGAGAGGGAGAGAGAGAGTGCGTGTGTGTGTGTGTGAGAGAGAGAGAGAAAATGTACTTTGCCTAAAAAGTCTTATTTTTGCCTATTTCCTTGGTGTAGCTATTAATAACACCCTTTTCCACTCTCAAAAGTATCGAAGTTTTGAGGATAAATTATGTTGTTACTGTACTCATAACCCATTTCATAAACTATGAGCCCACCATAAAGATTCTCAAGGCTTATATTTTTACCCTGGGCAACTGAGAACCTGAGAGTAAATACTGCAACATAAAGAATTAACAACGAGGGGTGGCATATTCCATTTTACTTGACCACCATCTACTTTACTGTGCAGGCAATTAGATATATTCTTTGAACTTTAAAATGAACTTCAGAAAAACCATGGCATTACGCCTCCTCTGTTTTGTGTTAGAGGAGTGCCCTAAACTGAAAAACCAATGTCTAGTGCTGAGAAGCACAGGTGTTATATGCCAGCCATCACTGAAGCTCTGCTTTCCAGGCAAGGACTGACATCTTCAGATAGGCCAGTTTTCCCTTCCAAAAACCAACCAATGGAAAACACCCACAATCCAACCAAAAACCCCATTGAAAATGTGATCAACTGGAAAGCCAAGAAATTTCTTCCCAGTGGTGAACTGCCACCCAACTTTAAAAATAAAAGGCTTTAATTCTAGAATTATAATTATACAGACAGGAAGCAGCCTCCTGATATTTACTTTTGCTAATAGTCTTTCATAATGCAATAAATAAAAGTACAAGAATTTTGTTGATGTTGATTAGTAATTTATTTATTTTTAGAGTAGAGAAAAACCAATTCAGTAATACTTGCTATTCACACATCTACAAAAAATATAGGTGCTTGGAATGTAGCACACATAATCTATAACTATACACTTTTATAACAAGCTGAAATATACAAGAAAAAAAATACTAAATACTGGAAGAAGACAGTTTGTGGTAAGGAAAGATGAACTTTCCAATCAGAAAGTTTAACAAATTTTGGGAAGGGAAGAGAGGCTTTTTTCTTTTTCTATTGAATTTATTGGGGTGACATTGGTTAATAAAATCACGTGGGTTTCAAGAGTACAACTCTGTAACATATCATCTGTATATTGTATTGTATGTTCACCACCCCAAGTCCAGTCTCCTTCCATCACCATTGACCCCCCTTCACCCTCTTCTACCTCCTTCCACGCCCTTTTCCCTCTGGTGATCACCATATGGTTGTCTGTTTGCATGAGTTTGGGGATTTTTTGTTTAATCTCATAACTTTTTTCACCCAGCCCCCCAACCTACCCTTCCTCTGACAGCTGTCACTCTGTTCTCTGTATCTATGAGTCTGTTTCTATTGTTTGTTTATTTCATTCATTAGATTCCACATATAAGTGAAATCATATGGTACTTGTCTTTACCTGACTGGCTTAGTTCACTTAGCATAATAACTTCCAGGTCCATCCATGCTGTTGCAAAATGTAAGATTTTCTTCTTTTTATGGTCAAGTAATATTCTATTGTATACAAGGTCTGTCCAGGAAGTATCTAGCCATATACTATGAAAGAGAGAGACATTTATTGAAGATACAAGAAACACTATACATAGGACAGTGATGCCTCAGTCCCCTTTAAAGTAGGCACCTTGGGACCTCACACAGCTCCCCCAAACACCATCAGCTGCCCTGTTGTATTTTCCTGAATCTCATGGATGGTCTGAAATTTCTTCCCCTTCAAAGGTGATTTTAGCTTTGGGAAAAGCCAGAAGTCTCAGGTTGCCAAATCTGGGCTGTAGGGGGCCTGAGTCACCTGGGTGATTTGATGTTTTGCCAAACCCCCCTCCATGAGACATGACACATGAGCAGGCATGTCGTTGCAATGAAGCTGCCAATCACCAGTTGTCCATAGCTGCAGACACTTGGGATGCTTCCAAATCTTGGCTATTACAAATAACACTGCAAATGAACATAGGGGCACATACATCCTTTTGAATTAGTGTTTAGGGTTTCTTTGGATATATTCCCAGAAGTGGAATCACTGGATCATGCAATTCCATTTTTTAATTTTTGGGGGGTAACTCCATACTGTTTTCCACAGGGCTATACCAATGTGCATTTCCCAGCAATAGTTCAAGAGCTCCCTTTTCTCCACATCCTCACAAATACCTGTTGTTTGTTGATTTATTGATGATAGCCATTCCAGCAGGTGTGAGATGTCTCATTGTGGTCTTAATTTGGATTTCTCTGATGAGCACTGATATTGAGCATCTTTTCATGTTTTTGGCCATCTATATGTCCTCTTTGGATAAGTGTCTATTCAGGTTCTTTGCCCATTTTCTAATTGGATTGTTTTCTTGATATTGAGTTGTACTAAGTTCTTTATAAATTTTGGATATTAACCCCTTATCTGATGTATCACTGGTGAATATGTTCTCAATGTTTTCATTGATATGTTATCAATGAAAAGACAACCCAGTGAATGGGAGATGGTTGATGATTTCCTTTGCTGTGCAAAATTTTTTTAGTTTGATGTGGTCTCATTTTTCTGTTTTTGTTTTTTTTGTTTCTGTTTCTGTGGCCCAAGGAGATATAGCAGGAAAAATATTGCTACAAGAAATGTCCAAGATTTTACTGCCTATGTTTTCTTCTAGGATTTTTATGGTTTCAAGTCTAAGATTTAAGTCTTTAATCCATTTTGAGTTTATTCTTGTGTCTGGTGTAAAAGGTAGTCTAGTTTCATTTTTTTGCATTTATCTGCCCAGTTTTCCCATCAACATTTACTGAATAGACTGTCTACCCTATTGTATGTCCTTGCTTCCTTTATCAAATATTAATTGACCATAAAGATGTGGGTTTACTTCTGGACTCTGTATTCTGTTCCATTGATCTATAGTCTGTTTTTATGTTGGTACCATGCTGTTTTAATTACTGTGGCCTTGTAGTATAGCTTGATATCAGGAGTGCAATACCTCAAACTTTGTTCTTTCTCAAGATTGCTGAGGCTATTTGGTGTCTTTTGTGGTTCCATATGAATTCTTAGAATATTTGCTCCAGTTCTGTAAGATATGTCATTGGTATTTTAATAGGAATTGCATTGACTCCATAGATTGCTTTGCATAGCATGAACATTTTAATGATATTAATCCTTCCCACCCATGAACACAATAGATGTGTGTTCCACTTGTCTTCCTCAATTTCTTACTTCAATCTCTCATAATTCTCCAAGTACAAGTCATTTACTTCCTTGGTTAAATTTACTCCTAGGTCCCTTATCTTTTTTGTTGCAATTGTAAATGGGACTGTTTTCTTATTTTCTCTTTTGGATAGTTCATCATTGGTATATAAAATGCCACCAATTTCTGAATATTTTGCATACAGCTACTTTACTGAATTCATTAGTCAGTTCTCATAGGGTTTTTTGGTAGAGATTTTAGGATTTTCTATGTACAGTATCATGTCATCTGCAAATAATGACAGTTTTCCTTCTTCCTTTCCAATTTGGATGTCTTTTATTTCTTCTTCTTGTCTGATTGCTGTGACTAGGACTTCCAGTACTAGGTTGAATAGAGTGGTGAAAGCAAACATCCCTGTCTTGTTCCAGATCTCAAGGAAAATGCTTTTAGTTTTTGCCCACTGAGTATGATGTTGCCTGTGGGTTTGTCACATATGGCCTTTGTTATGTTGAGGTAGGAGAATGTTTAAAGGACTTACAAGCAAAGAGTTTTCAAGAACCCAAGAGAATTTCATAAGATAAAGATATATATGACAAGTAATAGAAAGCTGGATGGAGATAACCTAAAACCCTTTGTTAGCCTACACTTTTGTAACTTTAGTTTGAGCAACTTGAAATTATACAGGAATCTCTTTGTAAAATAGTCTACAATTCAACTTCACCGATTCAGACTGATTTTCCATGTCAATTAGTCCAAATTCAAGAGGCTTTGCCAAATATAGAGGATCTCCCCATATAACACCTTCTCTAGTTGAGCTTTGTGAAAGTATTGCTACGAGGAATATCTGATCAAATGTTTAAGCATTAGCCATGTGCAAGAAAAGCCATTAAATAAATGAACCTTCTGTGAATTAAATTGATTTTCTAGAAAATGAAAACAAAATTGAATACAAGAATAAACTATCTTAAAATCACATTAGATGAGTAAAACATAAAATATTTTCTCACCAGGGCTGTAAAAATTAAATTAGCTAAAAGAGGAAATAAATGCTTTTGTGTTCCAAGCAGTTCCATTTATAAGGACAATAGGTATCTATGAAGGCACCAAAACTCTAAAAGAAATTGTAATTGTTTCTTTGGATGATGCTTTGTGCAGTGAAAGGAAAGCCAGCTTTTTCTCCAAGTAACTTACCAGGAAGAAGATACTCATACTCAATGGCTGCTCCCATAGGGGAGAAAGAAAGGAGAGGTGACCAGAAGTTCAAAGAAATCCATGTTTGACCCCAAAACAGCTTGTAAGGGGGAGTTGGCTTCCTACTAAGAAAAGGGTGGACAGACTGGCTGCTCCTCCCCAGGTATCACCAATTTTTCTTGGGTTTCAGTTGTTTCTGTACACTCCTGCTTCTCTTATGGGCTGGGCCAGTATGCTGTTCTGGACTGAGCAGCCTACGTCAGCAGACTGATGACGTATCATGCCATGATGTCTACAGAAAAATATTTGTTGTGCCCAGATCTGTGTGTTATTAGCCAGGTAAGTACAGTAGCTATTATAATGACCAGGTTCAGATTTCAGAAGCCTAACACAATTTTAAAAGTCCAGATCCCTCTTTTCCAAGTGGTGACTCAGGGATATGGGCTCTTATTATACTAAGATTCTACCATCTTCCAGCCAATTGAATGGGAAGCAGAGGGCAGTCTCATCATGCAAGATCACTCAATAAGTTTATAACCAGACTAAAAGTGGCACATACCATTTCACTGACCAGAACTCAGTTACATGATTCATCTAGATGCAAGGGAGCTTGGAAATGTAGCTTTGCTTTGTACTCAGGAAGGAGAAAAGAACTGAATACTGGTAAATTCCAGCAATTTTCACCCATTTATTCAGAAAATACTTTTTAATCTATTTTGCGTGTCAGGTACTCTTTCAAGGACCAGGGTAAATGGTGAGCAGTACATTGCACTTGAGTAATCATGGACTGGCAAGAGAGAAAAATGGGTAAATTAATAATTATAATATAACATAATAGGAGCATTACAGAATGCTGAAGGAACTCAGAAAAGCAGCAAGTTCAGGAAAGCTTCAGGTATATTTAAATTGAGTCTTGAAGAAGAATGACAATAGCTAATGTTCTTTAATCACTCACTCAGCACTGTTCTACATGCTCCCCATGTATTAACTCACTTAATCATCACAATTCTAAAAGGTACCTATAATTATACCCACAGGTGAGAAAACTGAAGTACAGAGAGGTTAAATCACTTGCTCAGGATCTCAGTGTTTGCTACTAATAGAGGCAATATTTGGGTCCAGTCGGTCTATCTCCTGAAAATGACTCTTAACCACCATACTATATGAGAAGCAGTAGTTCACCAGAGAGGAAAGACAGGGGCCCTCTCTGCATTATGTTTAGACAGAGAGAATTTGAAGGTCTGGAGAAACATGCTGATAAGGTCTCACTACACCCTTACTACCTATGCCATACAGCTATGGGTCTCAAAGATGGAGTGAAAGCCTGCAACCAGGTTACCACTGCAAGGATGGGAGGATGTTAGGATATTATGGAGATGGGCCAGACTGGAGTAAGTAACCTAGACCTGAACAGTAGACATCCCTCTAAGGTAAAGCCAGTAGCCAAGCACAGTATCAAAAGAGGGTAATTCACTTCATAAAATTTTATTAAGATCTTATTAGGTTCAACACATATCAGTCCAAGTTGGAGCTGACCCACAGTCAGAAGCCAGAGTTAGAGCACTGTGCCATCTCCCAGGGCTGTGCAGGTTGTCATTGTTGCAAAAAGAGAAAGTAGTGGTCCATACTTGATTCCCTAGGAATTCTGCATCCCTTGCTGAGTATCTATAACATCAGTTTCTCACCATTGCCTGGACCCCACTCTGATCACATGCACTAGCCTCCTATGTGCAGTAGAGTTGTGCAGTGCTCACCCGCACCACTTTTTCTCCTTCCCAGACACACAGGAAGTCTACACTCCCCAGCTCCTTTGCAGTTAAATATGCCCATGAGACCAGTCATAGCCAGAAAATGTGTGCAAAAGTGGTATGTTTTTTATGGGACACAGTGTAAACAATTGATCCCCAGTCCTTTGCCTTGACAATCCTGGAAGCCACATGTTGAGATGGAAGCCTAACAAGATAGAGGGACTGCTGCCCAGAGAACCACCTATCCCATGCTGAACTTTATGAAAGCAAGAAATTAGCCTTTTTTTGCCTTAATCCCCTGAGATTTCTGGGTTTATCTATGCATGCAGCATAAACTGGTTAGTGCAGATACAGTACATTATATTTCAAGCCTGTGCCCATCACTGGTTTTGTTTCTATTTCTGTTTCAACCCTGAAACTCATGCCAACCTCACTTCGTTGTTCAGCCAAGATTAAATTTGCTAAATCTAATCTAATAGTATGCACATGTAGTGACTTCTTAAGTCAGTCAGTCATTAATTTTCACATTTTTGAATGAAGCTATAAACAAAACTCCTTGAACACCAGTTGGAATCCATTGTCTAAATTTGGTATCAGAATGGCCAGAGTCTGAGCTATTTCCTGACACATCTTCCTGCTCTAAGTGGAAATTTAACAAGTTGAACTTTCCAGTAATGAGGCTTGACAACCTCACCACTACCAGAAGCAGCAGCAGTCAGGCCAGGAGAAAGGCTGTTGACTTCCTCTCTGAAGTGTTGATTAGGCTTCCAGTGAATGGCCTACTAGAGGAGGGATTCCTATTTATCATTTCTCATCTGCACCCACCACACACACACACACACACCAACATTTCCAAAAGAATATGTGTTCAGTGCTGATGCCCCCATATTACGAGAAAGCTACATTCAAGAAGTATTAGGTATAAATTCAGTCAGAATTAGAGAACAATGTTTTTTGGTAAATTCCAACTTGTTTAGGCCATTTCCTTGAATGGAGATGTACACACTTCTATAATTCTACCTTCAACTTGAAGACTATGACTTTCAGACAAAACATAGGGGAGAAATTTGTCTTTTAGTCTCTAACACCAGTTGGGCAGTCAGACACCAGACCTAAGCAGATGGGACAATATGCTTCTCTTCACAAAGTTTACTTTGAGAAACACAAGGTGAACTGGGCTTAGCAGCAGAACATGCTCAGAGAGAACTGGGCTCAGAAAGCAAACACACAAAAAAAGCACAGATTGTTTAACTGCCTAAAAAGCCATGAAGTTACTGAGCTAAATTTTTTTAAGGACTAATATTACTTAAGAAGACAATACTCCTTGCTTGATAAATTTAAATGTTTTCAAAAACACTTGTGTAACATTTTATTTTTTAGGGCACAAAAAAATCCAAAGTATAAATAATTAGCATTTTCCCAGTCGTATGTCTTGAATTCCTCCCATTTCTCTTCATCCTCTGAACTCCTGCTCCTTTTCCCCTCCCATTCCCAGAACTTTCTTCTCAGGCTTTGATAATGCAATCTGGAAGTACAGATAACAGATTACCATATAATCATTGGTATATTATACATCTTTTAAAAATGATTTTTTACATTTGCTTTCAGTGTATAGACATAAATATAAATATAGATTTTATATGTAATCTTTAATTATTATTTATAATTATTTACTTAGGTACATAAATAAATGTACATTATCTGGTTTAGGAGTTTGCCCCCACCCTCTTTTACACTCTGGCTTTCCTGTTTTGATCACTCACTGCACCATCAAGTGTCTCTTTTTCACCTGGAATTTATCTGTAAGTGCTTTTTTTCAACAGAGAAAAATAAGTAAAATCTTGCCCAGAAAAATTACTAATCATAGAAAATTTTTAAAACTTTGCCTCTCAGAAAATATATTTGTTACTTTCATACATCAAAGACAACTTGGCTGGGTATAAAATTTTTTAATCACAGCCTTTTACAAACAAAAACTCAAGATATTCCTGTGGTATGGTAATCAGAGTGCTATAATTCTGGATGATTTTATCTTTCCTCTTTTAGCAATTTGGCATTATCTATTTGTTCCTCATTGAACATGTTGTTGTAATAAAAAAAGATATAAAAGAACAAATAAACAGATTTGTTATGAGTGCTGATTACTCCATTCCCACATTCTGCTGGATATTGAGAAGCATGCCAATAATTGCTGTTGTCAAAAAGAGAACTCAGCTGTAAGTCACATATAAACTACTGATTATATAAATGAGTAACAATACTACACAATAACTTTACAATTAGCAAAAAGTCAACGATGGGATTTAATATCATTTTATTAAGAAAGGAAAATTGCATCTGAAAGTACAGCATAGGGAACAGAGTAGCCAAAGAATATATATGCATGACCCACGGACATGGACAGTGGTGTAGGGACTGCCTGAGGGAGTGGGGGGAGCACTGGGTGGAGGGGGACCAACGGGGAAAAGCTGAGACAACTGTAATAGCACAAACAATAAAATATAATTTAAAAATAAAATAAAATAAACCAAAAAATGGAATACATAATAAAATGAAAACACCAGAAGTCCTCAAGCCTCTCTAGGCCTTCCACAAGGCAAGACTATATCAAACTCTAGAAAAGCTTCCCTTAGGCCACACAAACATGTCACCTCTTCAGAAAAACAAGAAGAACCCACCCCTTCCCCCAAAAAGAGAGGTGTTAAGATTTATTATACTTTGGAGGATGTCAGATGGCAAAAGACACAGTTGTTAAAAATAAACTATCCAGGTTCAGACAACCTGAGTTCGAGTCTGGCTCTACCACAAACTACTTGTTAAGTGACCCTGAAATACCCAATTCCCAAGTGCTCCTGTATTCTCTTGTGTAAAATTAGGATAAGAATAACATCCCCCTCGTGGGATTGTTATAAGAATGAGTTAAAATAAATTACAGTGCCTGGTATACAAGAAGTGTGAACCAACTGTTTGGAATGAACAAACGAGCCACACAAAACAAGAGTTACAGACTGACCTCCATTATCTGACATGTCCCCAGAAACATCTATGACCATCAAGGTGAGCAGGGCAGGCAGTCTTACTGTAATCCCAAACAAGCAAGGCAACCTGAGGAGAGATGATGGAAACTGGCTCAAGCCATGGGACTTGCTAGAACCAGAAGTAGAGCCAGCTCCTCTGATCCACTGTGCCGTTCCCTGTATTCAGTCTCCAACCTGCCCCTGCCATGGTGTCAGGTCACTCAGAGGCGCGAACCACTGCAGATCTTGTTACACAGCACCAGGTGAGGCTGCCCTTAGTCTGGAAAGTAAAGACAGCCATACCTCATTTTATTGCGCTTTGCTCAATTATGCTTCACAGATGTTGCTTTTTTTTTTTTTTAACACAAATTGAAGGCAAGGCTCTCTACCAAGCAAAAAGAAAACAACTTGTTTTATTGCTGTGCTAGTTTTGCACTGATCTGGAACAGAACCCACGGTATCTTCCAAGAATGCCTAGAAAGAGTCCTTAAAAGAAACATCCCCTACACAATAAGGAAATCCTACTTTTTTTTAAACATTGTTTTTCAGGGTACAGAGGGTACTTTGTTTGTTCTTCTGCCTAGAAATTATAAATTTCTCAACTTATTTCCTTTTGAGAGAAAGTAGAGCCAAACCCACAACTAGGAACTCCACATTGAGATTCTACATTGCTATTTAAAGCAATTAGAAAGAAGTCAAGAAGCACTTATTCATTTCACCTAGCACCTCACTAGAGAGCTAGTCTGTCTCAGTTCTATACTCACACAATTAATTTATTGACACAATTAATCTGAATGAAAAAGAAGATGTTTACTCTCATACCCACTAATCAATATTAGGAAAACCCATGAGGCTCAACACCCTAGGGTGTTCTCCAAAGAACCTCTAAAAGGGAGGGACCATAAGAACACAAACTACAAAAGCTCCTCCACCTACCAGCACACATGACTTAGTCTCTGCAAGCAAAGTGTTCTCACCTACACAATAGAGGCAACAGTACCAGCCTTGTAAGGTTGTTCTAAGGATTAAACAAGAACACATAGCTAATGCACTTAGCACAGTGCCCTGTATGTCTATGATGGGCTCCGTTATCACAGCCAGGCAAGAATGAAGACCCCTATGCTCAAGTAGGGGGTAACCATCAATGCTGCCTTACCAAGTTACGTATAAAGTAATTGTGCTATCCTGATGGTTTACATCTGTTTACCTGAAGAACTTTCTGTGTCATAATATATAGTAGCTATGTGCATATTTCCAGGACCAGCTCATTTCATTGTTTCTGAAGAGCCCCTAAATCTTTGTCATGGCAGCCCTGAATCTTGCCTCTGTGATGAAGCATTTTCTTGTATGTCTGCTGTCTAGCTGACTTTTAACCTTTATTAGTCAAAGTCATTCAGTTTAAGTTTGTTTGCTTCCATATTTTACTGGGGATGTAATTGGAGAAATAGCTGTGTTGATGGCTTGCTGACTTTTAGGCACTAGAAATCTGTTTGCCCCAGAGAGGCTAGGATCCCTCAGAATTCCAGGAACAAGAGAAATAACAGATAATTCCCAGAGCCAAGGGCAGCCTCTTCTGGCCTGAGGTGTGAGAAGCTCCCAAGAATGTCAAGAAGGAACCATCTCATTTGGCCCAGCTAGAACTGGCTAGTTCTGACCTTCAGAGGAAGGAACAGCAGAGGAGACAGGCAGGCTGAGCTTAGTCCTGGCTGGCTGTGAGCACCAGATCTCCAGGGCCTAGGTGCCTTCTCTTCTGGGGTATTTCACAACTCCTGAAATCCACTCCAGGTGCACAACAGTAGAGCTGGCAGTTCAATTGTCCTTACCGCCTCGTGATTTTAGGAATAGGATAAAGCTGCCATCAGGATCTGTTTGTTCTCCCATCTGACAACTTCTCCTCCTGCTCCCCTCCCAAAGTTGGCGTTATTCTCAGCACAGAACTGATGATCAAAACTGGATTAAGCAAATGCTGTGATTGAGTAATATAGTCACCCCTTCACCCTTCAGAATCCACAGGGGACTGGTTCCAGGACCCCTACAGCTACTCAAGTCCCTTATATAAAATGGCACAGAATAATGCATAGTACCTGAAAAGGGGTATTACCCAAGAGACAGTCCACTGCCAGCCAACAAACCAAGTGAAAAGATTCACACTGCCACTTCTGCTTCCCTGTGTCCTTGGCAATTTAGGGGGTATTTCCTAAGCATCCCATTTCTCTCGTTCCTGTACCTCTGCCCATATGCTCCCTAGACTTACACCCCCAGCTCTCTGGATATCCTTCTTTATCTCCTTTTATAAATAAATCCTGAAAGTATGACATTATAGAAAAAGCCAAAAAATAGAAATGCAATGTATCTAATCATAGATACTTCATAGTAAATTTGTAAAATAATACTTCATATGTGAACTCATTGGATGTGAAGTGCATGCATAGTAATAAAAAAATCTAACTCAAAGACCCAGAGCAAACATAAAAGGATTGGAAAATTCGTACTGTTTCTTATGAAAGCAGGATTGAAGGCCTTAAGTCTTATGTTTCTCTGTTCCACTTTTGTCAGAACAGCTTACAACCT
Organism: Tonatia bakeri; assembly: GCA_004024845.1. NCBI lineage: Eukaryota > Metazoa > Chordata > Mammalia > Chiroptera > Phyllostomidae > Tonatia > Tonatia bakeri. The sequence goes on from PVIA01006454.1 coordinate 44,712, forward strand.
GGAAGCAGTCACACAGTGGAATACTACAGCAAGCTAGAGATAATCCGTGTGTGTGTCTCAGTGTGTTGTCGTTTCTTTTCTTTAGGCCGTGAGATAAAGAGAGATACCAGTGCCTGCCATTCAGGAGCCCATTATGGTGAATGGACCCATGATAAGCAGAGAATCTTCCTTCCCCCAACCTTCATGCTATCGAATCACAGAACAAAGGCAGGAGGCTCCATCCTTTACTTTTATTCACTGGGGAAAGGATTCTGCCACTCCTTGCCCACTATCTGATTTCTCACCAAAAAAAAAAAACATTTGCAAGTTGAAAGATTTATATTCTGTGAAATATTTCCCTTGTCATCAGCCAGGGGCTCCAGGCTCCTTGGGTACGCTGGTCAGTTCCGGGAAGGTTCCCTGAGCTTCCCTCATAGGCAAGGCCACACTGCTCCCAAGTGGCTTCTGCGGAGAAGCAGGAAGCCAGAAATGGCTGCAGCTGGAATGCTCTTCAGATTCACCCTAGCCTGCCTCCCTGCAACAAGCCTATCTCTTTAAACACAGCCCTAGACCCTCCCTGGCTTCTACTGCACTGCGAAGCCCAGCTACTTACGACTCTAGGAAGGCTCTTTGTCATGGCAAGGGGGGCAGTCATTCCATATTTTTCATACACCTACAAAGCTGCACGGATAGCCTAAAAAAAGAAAGTCAAGAATCAACCTGGGCATCATAACAGCAGGAATCTGTTAAGATGCAAGTATAAGAGGTCCTCCCCAACCTACAAAAGAAAAAAAGCAAAAGGAAAAAGAAGGTAAAAGTAAGGGAGGCAAAGGAAAAAAAAAAACCCACAATAATTAGTACCTATCACATTGGACCATTTGTACCTCAGAGGCAGCTCCTTGTACATTACGAGTCTATTTACAGTGGTTAGCAGTCCTAAAACGCAAAATCTCCTTCAAGCTCATCCTTTTCTCAACAATTAAAAATGCAATCTATCTTTATAATTAGTGTTCTTGTAACTTTGATTGTTACTACACCCCAAAGGGAATGAAATGGGCTGTTGGTCATTTTTAGTACTACAGTGAGTTATGCTCAACATTTAGGGCAATATCACCTCACTAACTCTTAAGTGACAGAAGTTTGGTAAAATGGCAAAAATAAGACACCCCTTCCAAAAGAAATCCTCAGAGATACCACCCAGCCCTTCCAATTCTTGAATCAGCTGGGTAACTCAACATTCCCAAAGCCCGGGAGGGTACTCCAGACCAATTAAATCAGAACTTCCGCAGGTAGACCCAGGCACCATGGTTAACAAACCACAGACAAGTTTGAGAACCGCTTTCCTACACAAGCATTCTTAATTCCAACTACACATAAGAATCAAATGGGGAAATTCAATCCATTCCGGACCCCACCCCAAAGCAACGGAATCGCAATCACTGGGGATGGCGCCCGAGTGTTTGAAGTTCCCAGGTGATTCTGAAGTGGCAGTATTTGATTAAATGGTTTCATCTTTATTACAAAAATGTGTTAGCAGGAAAAGAAATCAAAAACAGGGAAAATAAAGATTAGATAGAAAGAAGCAGATAGATGTAGATATGCATAATCCCAAATCCTACCTTCCAGGAGAACCACAGTGAACCACTTCGGCTGAGGTGCAGAAGGCGGGTATCAAGAGAAGAAGTAGCTGAAGGAAGGTGGACTCCAAGATCTGAAATTCAAAGTCTCCACCACGTTCCCAAACTCCCCCAGTTCGGAGGCTAAGGCTGCGCCGCAGCCGCAGGCAAGTGCACGTAGATGCAACCAAACAGGTGCACGCCCACGCACACACACCCTGCTCTAAAGGAGGCCTGGGGGATTCTGCAGTCCTTTTCATCACCGAGAAGCTATTTTATAATTTCATCTTGTGGGTGTCGGAGTGAGAAACATTTTGTTCACCAAACTCGATTTATGAAGTAACAATTACCCCAACTGATCATTTTTAAAATCAATCACAGATTTCTATAACTCCTAATAAAAGCTGCCAATCAGAACAAAATTCAGGCCCAGCATTAACTTGCTGTAGTGCCATCCTAGAGCAAAACAAAAGTGATGCTAATTGAGCCTAAGTAATTTATCTTAGATTAATTTTTTAATTCAAGAAATTCAATGTACTGAAATACAGGAAATAAATCACTACCATTGAGGGACTGAAGGTATTTGACAAAAGGAAACAAGATGAATTTCCCTATAGCAGCAGGTTAAAAGGGAGGGGACATAAGGCCAGAGTTACGTTATGATAACTACAATTGTTAGGATTTTTATTCTGTCAGGAATTATGTATGAGTCCTTGCACAAATCAAGCCATCATCTCTGGATCATGTTTTCCCATTTGCAAAGGAGAAGGTTAAGTCTAAGGCAGGGTTTCTCAAACTTGGCACTACTGACGTCTCAGGCAGGAAAATATTGCTCTGTTACGGGGGCTTCCCTGTGTGTGGCAGAGCATTTAGAAACTTCCCGGGGCTCTGCTTAGATCTCAGTAGCATACACTCCACCCTGGCCCAGTCAGTTTTGACAATTAAAAATGGTTCCGAAATTGTCAAATGTCCCAAGGGGAGTAAAATCAGCCCTGGTTGAGAACCTGTGATTTAGGGTAGTTTTGAAGGTGGCTTTACTTTCAAAAATTCAGAAAGCACATGGAAAAAGCTAGAAAAACAAATTTGAATGTACCAGGGAATGTACACATATAAAGCCAAAGATGAGAACATGTAGAATTATCCCATAAAGAGAGATTCTCAGTCTCGGCTAAATACTAGAATCACCTGAGGAGTGTTCCAAATTCTCAGTCTCAAGGTCAAACACCTAACCAATTAAATCAGAACTCTGGGGATTCAGCAGAGTTTGTGGTTTCAGTGGAAAGTAATTTAAGGACCACTGGAGGAGAGCTTACTGTGCAACAGAAATAACAAGACATTTATTCATCGTTTCTCATGATTCTGATAATAATACCACATTTCAATTAGTAAGAAAACCAAAAATCCAGTCTATGTTGGCATTTTGCAAAGCACTAGAAAACAGGCTATCATAACATCAGGCCAATCTCAGGTTTTCGCTTTAAATGAGACCTACACCCTCTTCCAGGAGAAGCACATAAGCATAAAGAGACCTAGACAAAGCTGAAAAGCTCAGTGTCTCTGGAGGAGGCGCAACCATTCGTCCCTTTATTCCCTGCAGTTACTGAGCTGAGACTACACCAACCATTCTCTCCAATCTGTGTCTGTCAGTTGCATTAATCCTGTTCAACAGAGATTATATGTTTCAGTTCATCAATTATATGACAATTGCTTCAAAAGAAAATGTGTGCACTCCCTAGAAGAGGAAGATACACCCCATACTCATCTCTGAGTGAAATTAGTCTATGTGGCCAGACTTAGAAAAGGCATACACACCCAACCCATGAGACAAAGCCACCACCATTCCGATTTAACACAAATATGACATAAGCAATTCAAAGGGGTCGCTGTAGAGTGACTAAAGAGTCTGTGGCCACTTCCTGGATGTTCTGTGCTGATCAACTCGGTACTCTTTACAAAGTGCTCACTTACCTCAGAAGAAAATTGTGATATTGTTAAAAATGCAATCAAATTTACTGTAATTTTTGTTTGCTGTTATAAGCAAATATCAGTAGCAGCCAAAATTTATTGAACACTTACTCTGTGCCAGATCCTGTGCTAAGCATTTTATATAAACTTATTTTAATCCTCACAACAACCTAATTACATTGGTATTATTATTATTATCATCATCCCTCTTGTACAGTCGAGAGGACTGGGGCTTGGCGAGTTTAAGTCACTTGCCCAAGGACCTGCTGCTGCGGCCACAGGAATGGTAATTGAAACGCAGCTAGTCGGACTACACAGATTCTTGAGCACCATGTAATATGGCCTCATGAGTCTTCCATTCATTTGTCAGATTGTGAAGCATAACTCTGCATAGTAACAAACATAGTCCTTCAGTAACAAACTTCAAAACACGGTTAAAGCATGTGGTGTAAAGGCTTATGCCTCAGTATGATTCAAATGGATAAACATTGTACTAGTGTTCTCCAGAACGGCTTCAGACTGTCTGCATCAGCATCACCTAGGGAAACCTGTTTAAAGGCAGAGTACTGGTCCCCGTCTCACACCTGCCACATCAGTATTCCATGTCAGTATTCCATGAGGAAGTCAGAGTGCGAATCTGCATTGTGAACAAGCTCCCCAGGCGATGTTTTGCCCATCGAAGCCTGAGAACCATACCCCTGGAACTGGCACACCTACACCCACAAAGCACAGCCTAGCACCTGGAAAACTTGAAGACAGAAAATTTGTCTCTGCATAATCAAAACACAGAAAAACTGCAAAGGTTAATTTTAGGAGCCAGAAGATGCCCAGTAAGGCAGCATCCTTAAAGATCCCCGGATATATTTTAACATATTCAATTTAAAACATAAACCCACTTACCCAAATACATTGTGCTTTGCACTGAGAATCTGCCTTCCTCTGGAGACCAGAAATCTGCTTTATTAATATCACTTAAGCTGTTACTCAAAGCCTTCAACACCCGTGCACACACACACATCCATACACGCATTTGAGTAAACACTATGTAACCAGAAAATGAAATTGCTCTCAAATAACCATTACGACTTTTCTTATACGCTCACATTACAATAAAATTCAGAGTGAGAGCTATCAGTGGAGATGGAAATTACAGACCATGCGTTCCTCTGCTAGATATGAGCCCTTAAGGGCTGGGATGGCATCTTATTCCTCTCTGTATCTCCTGTTTCGAGCACGTAGTAGGCAATTAATCCAGTTTTGTGTTAAGAAAGAAGAAAGGAAGGAAGGAAGGAAACTTCAAAGAAATCAGTGAGCAAATCAATTCCCTGATGAGAAGGAGCCTCGCAGATCATCCATCTCTTCCCCCACACAGCCTTTGGACAAGACTGCTCTCTGAACGTGAGGGAACTCAGAAGGCTTTTCTCTAACCAACTGACTTCTCTTAGTAATACTTCTTCAAATCTTGAAGCCATGTCTTTTTGCAGCAAAAGATAATTACCTCAACTTCTTCAGCACACATATATAACCCAAAGTCAGCCTCCAAATGAAAACCAAAATAAAGCATGTTGAGCAAGGAAGAGAGAGAAAAGACATATTATGGTTTTAAAAAAAAAACAATAACAGTATACAACACACCAGGGATTGGGAAAATATCAAATTTTCATTTTACAGCAAAGATTGTGTTGAGTTTTGTTTCATTCTGCTATTCATGAGTTTCATATTCTTTCTTACATTAAAACATATTTATGCTGCTGCTTCATTCCCTCCAGCCCCTGTGCAACATGAATATTCACATAGCCACCATAGGCTGCAAACGCACACACACACATGCACACGTGCACACACGTGCATCATGAACCAAGAACTGCTACACAATGACTGCTAGGGGTGGTGCTACTCTAACATCATCAGGACCCCTGTGTGGGGTCGTTTCTGGCCATTGGACTAATTCTGGGTTAATTGAGTCAAAACATCTTATTCAAATTTCCACAGTCACATCAAATCAGGAACATTCAGGTCCTAAAGAAACCCTAGAACCATCGACTTCCAAATCCCTCCTTTTACAGAGAAGGAAATCAAGCTCAAAGTGAAATTGCTTGCCCCTAACCAGATAAATTGGTGCCTCGGCATCCAGTGCAGTTGTCTGTCTTCTGTGCCATATTGGGACCAATATTTTACACTTAATAGATAGCCCACTGGCAGTTCAACAAGAAAATTTATCTAGAGTCCTCTTGGTAATGACTGCAAGATCTAAATTCAATTTCTATAAATAATTGCCAATTTTTGTTACAGTTCCTAAAGAATGCTAGACTCCAATAATCAATATTATGATAAATGAGTTCTAGCTCTTCTTTTTTGTTAACCTTCTTTAAGTGCTAGTGGCTACTGGGAATAAAATATGAAAAAGAAAAGAAGCTTTAAGGTATTGAAAATTGACAAACTAGATACTCGCATTGGGTACATGCTTTCACTTCATGACTCCCACCCTGGATACATTTGAAGAGGCGATACCCTCTAACACAAAGCTCTCAAACAATGTCACATGAATCTGACAAAATGCAGCTTATGATTCAATAGGTTGGGCCACAGAGTGGGGGGTGGGGACTTGAGATTCTGCATTTCCAAAAACGTCCCTGGTGACTCTGATGCTGCTTTTACAGGAACGCAGAATAGCATCCACAGAGACCAAGACATCAACACCATGCAAAGCAAACCAGGTGGAAAAGAACAAAAAGACCAGAAAGCAGGCCCTGAAAGCAATGCTTATAATGAAAATGGCAGAACAGGACAACTGGCCAACAAAGGTTGAGTTACCAGCTAATAAAATAATGTCCTTGGGGCCTTAAGCGTACCTGATCTAGGTGTTAATGTCAGAAAAGCCCACCGTGCCATTATTCAACGGCAGTAAGTTGTACTTATCCAGGAAACACATCCTCAAGAAATAAATCTGGAAAGACAAAGGCAGCAGAGGTTCTAACTCTCTGCATTAATACTTGAGAACAAGGAGTAAATGAAAGCACTTTCAGTTGCTTATAAATAACTTCAATGCTAAGCATGGGAAAATGGAAAGCTAGTTAACCATTCAGCCAGGGGAGTCCAGCGGTGAGTCCAGCCCTATCCTGAGTTTACTAAACGAGCCAAACCATCATGTCTGACAACTTTGCTTGGAAAATGTGTTTTGTGCCAGATGGACATTTATTTCAGAAAATCAAATGGGCAACTTAATTTCAACCTTTCTGATTAAGTAGATCCTAGCTGTTCTGTGAACATGCTTCCAACCTTTCCCCAGGGAACCGAGTGGTAACATGGAGAGCATGACCGTTTATTTGGCTTAAGGAACACATTAATTTATCTGGTTTATAGAATTTAAACATCTGACGAATGACAGTGGGGTTGATTTTATTCATCAGCTAATTGCTTTGCCACCTGGAGCTGAAGCTTTATATATGCAGCTTATAAAAGATCTGAAAAGGATCTCAATTATTCTTTAATTTGTTCCTTGAATATAAAGTAGGAAAATCTGGCTTAATCAAACATTGTCTCAATTCTACTGGGATATGTCTAGTTACCTTATAACAAGGTAAGCTTTCATTTAATCATATGATATGATAATTCCCCACTTTCAAGCCAAGTATCCTCTTAGTTACAATCAATTTTCCACTGAAAAAATAAACATTGTCTCTTTACTGAAATCCCAGTAGAGAAAAATAGCCCTTTTTAATGAAACTTGCTGCTGATATAACCACACTAGGAATTTCTGTGTAGGAATCCATTAAACCCCCTAATTTGACATTGCTGGTAAATTGCAGAATAAAGCGAGTTCCGTGAACAATTCTCTGTGCACATGGCCATTCTTGGCACACAGGGAAGAAATGGATAATGAGTGCACACACACACAGCATTACTGGAATCTATTAAATCTCACTTAATAAATGTTTTAATCAAGTTGAATTCTACAATTTATCTAAGGGGGGATAAAAGAGAAGGAACTAGCAGTCATGTAATTTCTTTAATTGCACCAAGTGAATCTGAAATGGCAGCATGTGCTGGAAGGCTGCTAGAAATCCCAAGACATAAAAATGGTAACTGGCAGACAACTGGGACACCTCCTGAAATGTAATCTTGCAACAAGCTGAAAGTTAGAACTGTAATGTCATTATTTTAATGACCCAGTGTATTATGGGTTTAAAGCCAAGTATTTGGTCTCCACCTTACAGAGTTTGCCTTTCTCATCTCTTATATGCCGTACAGCTGCCCAGATGGGCTGTCAGAGAGAACTGGAGGTCAGGCATTGCACAGCCTTCCTGGAAAGGGGAGGCCATTGACTAGCACCCCATCTAAGTAGAAAAGGGGTACCTGGAGCCTTAGGCAAGTGAATGGTAGGGGTAGAGGTGCGGGCAGACAGGCAGCAACAGACACAGTGTCACTGGGAGCGGGGACTTGGGTTTACTGGCAGAACTCCTCTTCCAAGAAATCCTGCTGAAAGCAAAGGAGAATTCAGATCCCTTAGAAACTGTTCTGTGTGATTAGACGAGGAACTGAGACAAGAAAGAATGCCACTAGCACCCCAAAACAGACCAGGATCCAAACAAAGGATCTGACCAAAAGCAATAATGGGAGAGGCCTAGGAACGGCACGGGAAGGAAAGTGAGGAGGAAAACATACCCTACCTCATCATCTTCCACACAACCCAGAATCGGGCCTTCCTTAGATGTAGTTTACTCAATAAGTACAAAGTGTAGTCAAATAAACCTTGAATGTTAGGGCTTGTTACAATAAAAAATATGGACAGTAGCAAGTATCAGCAAGGGTGTGGAAAATTCAGAACCCTCATGCACTGCCAGAAGGGATGTAAAATGGTGCACTTCTAACAGTCTGTCAGTTCCTCCAAAAGTTAAATATAAAATTGCCATGTGACTCAGGGATTCTGCTTCTACATATCTACACAAGAGAAATATGTCTATAAAAACTTGTGAACGAATGTTTATAGCACTAGTATTCATAATAGCCAAATAGCAGAAATAAGCTCAAATGTCATCAACTAATGAATGAATACTATGTAGTATACTCATCCAATGTGGTATTGAATGGAATTAAATATTAACTGGAATCTAAAAAGGAATAAAGTACTGATTCATGCTATACAATAGATGAACCTTGAAAATGTGATGCTAAATAAAAGACGTGATGTCAAAAAACAGATACATACTATATGATTCCATAAAATGTCCAGAATAGGCAAATTTATAGGGACAAAAAGTCAACTAGTGATTTCCCTGGTTGGGGATGGGGTTAGGGTGTAGAGGGGTTTTTTTTGGGGGGGTGCTAAAACTGACTGTGATGGTGGTTGCATAACTCTGGAAATACAGTGGATTGTACACTATAAATGGGTGAATTGTATGGTACATGAATTTTATCTCAGTAAAGCTGTTCTGAAAAATCCACCAGTCCCTTCGGCGTTAGATCCCTTCCCCAGCCTTCAGCGTTCCATGCTTTGTACTCAGTCCACCAGGAGGCCCGTTTGTGACGCACAGCTGTGCCTCTGTATGACCCTCCAGGTCAAGCTCACCTTTGTAATCTCATGCCTTTGGTCTTTCAAATTCTCTGTATATCCACAGTTCTCCCTATCATTCCTCACTAAGGAACATTTTCTTTTTCAGAATTCCATCATTTTCTCCAAGATAACTTTTTGGTGTTTTAATCATAAATAACAAGTCTATTTCCAATAAAACCAGGGTGGAAAAGGTTGATGTGATCAAACTTCTACTTTCCGGTCTTTTGCTCCAAGCAGATGGATATCCCCAGCTTCAGGGGGAATGGGTGTTGTGCAAACATAGAATATTTTGTCTTACCTTGTTTTCAGAGACTAACAGTTCAGATATCCAGTAACAGATTTTTAAATTCACTGTCTTAGGATTTCAAAGTAAATTACTAATGGAAGACATCTAAACAGCCAATAAGAAAATAGAAAATTGATCTCCCAGCCTATGCTTATAATGAACAATTTCCACACTCTCTAGTAGTTAACCATTTCTAAATACTATGCCTGTTCAAAATTCTCTGTCTTTACTAAGCTTCCAAATTCAATTATTGCCTGAGTTTGGTGCCATGGGCATCTGCTCCTTAGCAGTAAACCCGTTTGTTGTGGTGCCATAAAATATCCCATTGAATACTTAATGCGGTTAAAGAGCTCTTTCAGAGCTCAGGTAATTCGGCCTCCCTTTCTCAGACAGAAAAGAAGAGATCAAAGTAAAGGAACAAAAAAAGTAAGAAGGTACAATAGGGATCTTGGCTTTTGTTATATCCTTTTTTCTTCCCATTTCTCTGACACATTTCCTTGCTTCTTCTCCAAAATATAACTTCTCTGAAAAAAATAGTGATTTTTCTTTAAAATGGAAAAAAATACTATACCATAGAGCTTATTCAGACTTCACCATTTATACATGTGTGTGTTTCTCTGTGCAGTTTCATCGTATGTGCAGCTGCATGTATCCACCACCACAATTAGGATGCAGACCTTTGTGCCGTCCCTTCACAGCCACAGCCAGCCCCAGCTTCCCCCCACACTGACATCCCTCACCCCTGGCAACCATCCCATCTCTATAATCTTTATTTCACAAATGTTTTATAATGGAATTGTACAGTATGGATCCTTTTGGAATTGGCTTTTTTTATTCAGTATTATTTCCTTGAGGTTCATTCAAATTGTTGTGCATATCAATAGTTTGTTCGTTTTTATTGCTGAGTAGCATTCCATGGTATTGATGTACCACAATCTATTTAACCATTCACTCACTGAAGGACATTTGTGAAGTTGCCAGTTTGGAACTGTTCTTATAACTGCTATGAATATTCCTATACAAGTTTCTGAGTGAACACAGTTTTTATTTCTCTGAATTAAGTTAGTTTTTAATTCTCTGGGATAAAGGCAATTAGTAGATTTTATGGTGATTGTGTGTTTTATTTTTTATAAAACTATTTTCTAAAATGGTTGTGCAATTTCATATTCCCACCACCAATGTATAAGTGATCCAGTTTCTCCACAGTCTTGCCATTTGATATTACTACTATGTTTTTGTTTTAGCCATTCTGAGATGTATAGTAATATCTCAAATTTTTAATTTTTATCTCTAATGCTTAGTAATGTTGAGCACTTTTCAGGGGCTTGTCATCTGTACACCCTCTTCAGATACGTCTACTCATGCAGTTTTCCCGTTTTCTAATTGTTGGGCTTCGTAATGTTGAGTGTTGAGAGCCCCTTACGTATTCTCAGTGCTAGTGCTGTGACAAACACGTGACTAGCAAACGTTTTCTCCCACTCTGTAATTGGCCTTTTTATCCCTGTTAACTGTTTCACAAAGCAGGTTTTTAATTTTGCTAAAGCCCAATTTTTCCTTTTATAGATTATGCTTTTGATGTCAAGCCTAGGAATTCTTGGTCTAGTCTGAGATCACAAAGATTTTCTTCGTTTTTTCCCAGAAGTTTTACAGTTTTACATTTTGTATTTAGTTCATGATCCATTTTGAGTTAATTTGTCTATAAAGTGTGAAATTTAGGTCAGCAGCCATTTTTTAGCCTACGGATATGCAAATGCCCCAGCACAATGTATTCAAAAGGCTTGTGCTCCTCCATTGAATTGCTTTGCTTCTTTGTTGATAATTAATTGAGCAATTGGTGTGGATTTATTTCTGGGTTCTTTATTCTGTTCCATTGATCTGTGTGTCCATCCCTCCACAAATACCACACTGCTCTGATTACTGTAGCTGTACAATAAGGCTTAACTTCGGGAAGAAAAATTTCTCCCACTTTATTCTTCTTTTTCCAATTTGTTCTGGCTTCAAATTTGCATAGACCCTTTCCATCTCCATGTGAATTTTAATATAAGCTGATCTATGTCTACAAAAAACTTAGATGAGATTTTGGTAAGAATTAGGCACATTAAACCTATTCATCAATTTAGACAAAATTGATATCTTTATTGTGTTGAGTCTTCTGATCTACATTAAGTCTCTGCAAATATTTAGAGTTACTTTCATTCATTTCATCAGCATTTTGTAATTCTCAACATATAGATTTCATACGTTTTGTTAAATTTATACCTCAGTACTTTATTTTTGTAGCAGTTATAACTAGTATTGTATTTTTTATTTTAGTTCATTGTCAGTATTAAGAAATGCAACTGATTTTTATGTGATGATTTTGTATCCTTCCAATTTATTGAACTCACTTAGTTCTGGAAGCTTTGGGGTAAATTCCTTGGAATTTTCTAGGAAGAGTATTTTGTTGTCTGCAGATAGAGACAGTTTTATCTCTTCTTTCCCAATGTTTACCTTTTATTTCTTCTTCTTATCTAATCACAGTGGCTAGAACTTCCAGTACTATATTGAATAAGAGTAGTGAGAGCACCTATCCTTGCCTTGTTCCTAATTTTAGAGGGCATCAGTCCTTTACCACTAAGTACAATGTTAGCTGTATGATTTTTATGACTTCGAGGAAGTTCCTGTCTATTCCTTATATAGTAGCAGTTTTTACCGTGAATAAATATCGTATTTCGTCAAACTTTTTTTGGCCTCAATTAATATATGTCATGAGAGATACTGGTCTCCAGTTGTTTTTTTAATCCTCACCCAAGGATACTTTTTTATTGATTTTAGGGAGAGGAAGGGAAAAAGAGAGAGAGAGAGAGAGAGAGAAGCATTGATATGAGAAAGAAACATGAATCGGTTGCCTCCTGTAAGTGCCCTAAGGAGGAATCAAGCCCACGCCTAGGTACATGCCCTGACGGGGATCAAACCTGCATCCTTTTTTGGTGTACAGAGTGACACTCCAAACAAATGTGCCACCAGGCCAGGGCTATAGTTTTCTTTTTGTGTGTTGCCCTTGCCCAGTTTTGGAACTAGCATAATACTTACCTCATAAAATGAGTTGGATTTCCTCCTCTTCAATTTTTTGCAAGAGACTGTACAAAATTGGTGTTAATTCTTTTTTAAATGTTTGATAAAATTCCCCCAATAAAACCACCTCAGCCAGGAGATTTCTTTTTTTTTTTAAGATTTTATTTATTTATTTTTTTTTTTAGAAAGAGGAGAAGGGAGGGAGAAAGAGAGAGAGAAAAATAAATGTGTGGTTGCCTCTCACATGGCCCCCACTGGGGACCTGGCCCGCAACCCAGGCATGTGCCCTGACTGGGAATCGAACTTGTAAACCCTTAATTCGAAGCCCACGCTCAATCCACTGAGCTACACCAGCCAGGGCTGAGATTTCTTTTTTGATGACTATTTAATTACAAATTCAATATTTAAATACTTACAGGACCATCAGGTTGTCCAATTTAATCTTGTCTGAGTTTTGGTAGCTTGTTGTTTTTGAGGAACTGGTCCATTTCTTCTGAGTTTGGGATTTCTGAGCATTCAGTTGTTTGTAATATTTTCCTATTCTCCATTTAGCGGCCATGGGATCTGCTGTGATGTTCCCCATTTCATTCTTGATTTTGGTGATTTGAGTTGTTTTTTTTTTTTTTAATCTTCATCCACCTTGTTAGACATTTATCAATTTCATTGATTTTTTTTAAATAACTAACTTTGCTCTCATTAATTTTCTCTATTGTTATCTCATTTTTAATTTTATTTGTTTCTGCTCCTTGTTATTTAATTCCTTCTATTTGCTTTGGATTTGTTTTTGCTCTTCTTTGTCTAGTTTCTCAAGATAAAGGTTTTGATTATTGATTTTAGATCTTTCTTCTTTTCTAATGTGAGCATTCAATTTGGTAGTTTGTTTTATGAACCAAGATACAGTCTATCATGGTGAATGCTTCATGAGTGCTTGAAATGAGTGTATATTCTGCTCTTGTTAGGTAAAGTGTCCTACAGATGTCACTTAGAGCTTGTTGTTTGATGGCTTGTTCAGTTTTTCTGTCTTTGCTGATCTTCCGTCTACTTGTTCTATCAATTGTTGGGAGTGGGGTGTGGAAGTCCCCAGTTATTGACTATTTCTCTACCTTACCAACCTAGTCCCACGTTTTACCAAAGGGTCCAATACTTTGCCTTTTGGAACTGAATCCCTTGGAGGGTTCAAGGTGGAGGAGCCACTCCTTTGAAGATAATCGGCATTTTGAACAAAGAGCCTTGAACACTGGTGAAATGTGGTAAAGGCCAAGTTTGGGACTTGCCACAGGCAGATGCCAGGAGAGGTGCAGCCACATATTGAAGTCAGCCCAGGAGGGAGCAGATGAGTCAGTAAGGCAAAGCCAAAGTTAGTTCGAACCAACAGGCCAGAAATGGCAAAGAGCTAAGTGGAACAGCCAACAGCCAAGGTCTTGACCAACAACAAAAGTTAGGAACCAGCCAAAAAGCTGAAGAATGTCAGGATCCAGCATATGAGGAGGACATGTGAGGGTTCCATTTAATTTCATCTGAGCCTTAGTGGCCTATGGAGAGGGTCAAGGAGCCCCTTGGCCATACTGTTCATCTTAAAGGTATCCATAGCTTTTGAAGTTACCCAAAGGAATTAATTGCTCAGCAACAGGATGATGGGGAAGAGAGTTTGAGCTATATCTTCTGAATATTCATATCATACTCCATGAATCTCATCTTATTTGATTCCTCCATCTCATCAGCCCTGATCAGAGACAGAAATGCCTATTAAAGAATCATCAGGCAAGTTAACATCTCAGCAAAGTGGCCAAAACAAGTGACTTTAGGAAAAAGAGTAAGACCTTCTTTAACTGGTGACTAAAATGTCTAGTAACCCACAAATTATGTATCCTAGACTTCTAAAAGGCAAAAGACTGGCATTTTCAAAAATAGTGGTGAAATAAACACAACATAAAATTCACCATTTTCATCATTTTTAAGTGTACAGTCCGGTGGCATAAGTACATACACATTGTTCTGCAACCATCACCACCTCCTCTAACCTTCAGGAATTTTCATCTTCCCACACTGAAACTCTGTACTCATTAAACAATAACTCCCCACTTTCCCTTCCCCACAGCCACTGAAACCACCATTCTACTTTCTGAAAAGACTGCCGCTGTGGTGGACTTCCTGCTCAACCTCCCAATATTATGTTATTCAATTGGAGATAACTCTGAAATAATGCTGACAACATCCTTAACCACACTGGCAAACTACTAGTCACTCTTATTCTTTGATACTTACATTCCAACCCGTATGCCCAATTCAAGCTCCTGCCCATTTTCTGCAAGCCTGGGGAATGGTTTGTCCTTAAATGCACAAATGCACTCTGCCTGCAACCTGGCCTGGAGCAGCACCCTCATTGTAATGCAGCCTGGAGAGGCTTGAAGGCAGAGACCCAATGGAGATGCTGAGAACTTAGCTTCCTTGCTCAGAAATGAGAGAGAACAGGTTTACATATCTCACAACCACCCCTGAAGTCAGGCTCTTCCGGGCCATCACGCTGTGTCACCCATTGCCCCATCCCAGGCAAAGACAAAGTTGCTGGCCTCATGACTTTTTGCTCTCTGAGGTCTCAGCACTCCCCGGGATAAGGCCTGTGGAAGTGCTGCCCTACAGAAGATCCAGGACACTTGCCCCGTCCTGCACATACCACTGGTGCCAGACTAGTATGTGTCCAGGAATAGATGAAACACAAGGCCCTCATGTGATGTTACTGACATGTATTTTCTCAAATAGTGTAAAGGAGGCACAAAGGCTACACACTGAAGTAAAGTGGAACCAGGGCACTCACCAAAAGCACCAAGCACGCGGTAAATGAAACTCTAAGTAAACTGAATTGGATTGCTGCTTCGTCAAACCAACACTCGGTAGTGATAATGTGCTGCTACAATTCAGGACTGGGCCCCAACAATAAAGCCGGGACTGTAATTACTATAATGACCTCCCACTGCTATTGTGTCTTTAATTAAGTCTTTATCAGTAGGCATTTGCCACTTGAACCTAACTCACTGTAACTACGGCAGTGTATCATCTACATTTTCACAAAGAATTACTGAATCATATTTCTGTCACGAAGATGAAAGGGAGTATTTTAGTTCAAGTGCCATTTGCAGACAAGCTCCAGAAAGAAAAATCAAGCTGTCCTTTAGCAGTGCGTTCTGACAAGTGAACCTCGACAGAGAGATGCCGAGGGGTTTTGCGGATGTGTGTCTGGCTTCTCCGGCTTTCTCTTTAGCACAACTCCACGTCCTGTCTACACCAAGTACGGGGAAAGAATGACACCAAGTTAATAACACACTGGATCACACAGACTTTCTTGAGGTGGAAAGGGTGGAGGAGCTCACGTGAGGACCTGAGATGCTGAGTGAGGTGTCCCAAGCCACAGGTGGTGACTGACTGAGCTGGGTCTGCAGCTCACACCTTCCAGCTACAAGCTCCTCCCACCCCACTGTGGGCCGCCTACGGAACTGGAAAAGTCCATTTTACTCGGCAAGACACTTGAGAAGTACCCCGGGCCTAAAGAGAGCACATTCCAAGTTCAAGTTTCCAGTCGTAATCACTTCCTTACATCGGCGTTAAAGTGAGTGCTCAAATGGCTTTTTAGTGGAGTCCAGTGGGCCAGACAACTCTCTGCCAAGAAAAAAAAAAAAACAGCTGCCCGATTAAGGCCTCACCATAAGTTTTAGGCGCTACTTTACCATGGACTTACCATCAAAACTTGCCTCTTAGTGACGGAAACCCTGAGCACACACTCTGGTCCTCACTTCTTTCTCTAAGGTCACTTGATTCACTTAGGACACATCCAGAGCCACCCATCCCCACCCTGCAGCCTCCTACCCCATTGGCCAACAAGTCTGAACTGCACGGGCCTCCACCAAGTGGCCAGGCCAGTGGGGTTGTTATTTGTGCTTTCACACATCACCAAAAACCTTTTGGCTTTCAAATATGCTCCTGCAGCCCTGGCCAGTGTGGCTCTGTTGGTTGGAGCATCCTCTCGTAGACTGAAGGGTTGAGGGTGCCCTGGTGGGGGCACACATAAGAAGGTGAGAAGCTGATGTTTCTCTCTCACATCAATGTTCCTCCCTCTCCTCCCCCCTCTTCTCCTCTCCTCCCCTCCTCTTCCCTCCCCTCTCCTCCCCTCTTTCCTCCTCCTCCTCCTTCTTCTTCTTCCTCTTCTTCTTCTTCCTCTACCCTCCTCCTCCTCCTTCTTCCTCTTTCTCTCTCTCCCACTCTCCCTTCTTCTCTCTCTGACAGCAATGAAAAAGTGTCCTCTGGTGATGATTGTTAAAAAATAAAAGTAAATAAATAAATAAAACTTGCTCCTCCAAGGGCGTAAATCCTTCCGGAATTGGGGAAGGCTGACTCCATCCGTGAAGAAGAGAAAGGGGAGGAGGAAGGGTTCAGAGGGGGAAGGCTGGAGTGTCCCTGGGGTCTGAGTGGCACCCCTGCGGTAGACGCTCAGGGACACACAGAATGGCCCTGCAGCTCTGCTTCACTCCAATGAACCACTAAGCACCAGAGATGCCGGTGGCTTTCTGCTTATTTATTTGAGCGATTCTGACTCCGGCTGAGGAAATCCAATGCTGCCACCACTTGCCACCTTTTCCAGTGTCATCTCGGGCCACAGCTGCTTCCCCTTTTTCTTTCTGTTCTAATTTCACTTTTAACAACGTAGGTTAGATCTAGACACAAGAGAACTGAAAATGACAACGAAACACAGCAGGGAAGTACATGAGCTGGGGGTGGGGAGATTCTATTCCATTTTTTCCCACACATTCGTACCCACTAGGGAGCATCTCAGACTTTCCCACCTTGGCAGGGACACCTGCTGCAAAAGTGAGACCCATCTTTGGTGTGGCCCCTGCTGCTTGCCTGCTTCTGCTACCACACTGCCTGCGTGGGGGCAGCCATGCCCACAAAATCAGCAAGGGCTTCCACCTTGGGATCAGAAGTCCAAATTGTCCTCAGCCCTGAATTCAGCCACAATTTTAGGATGTTTTCTGAATCCGTATTTCTACCCATTGAACAAAAGTAGCCCTCCAGCCTGGAATCTACATGCTTCTGATGATGTAACTGATACCAGGAAGCTGTATTTAGGTGGTGTTTTTTTAAATCCTCACCCGAGGATATGCTTGTTGATTTTTAAGAGAGACATCAATGTGAGAAAGAGAGATGGATCAGTTGCCTCCCATACATGGCCCCACCAGGGATCAAACCCTCAACCTAGGTGTGTGCCCTGACTTGGGATCGAACCTGCAACATTTTGCTGTAGGGAAGGACACTCCAACCAACTGAGCCACCAGGCCAGAGCTAGACTTAGACTTTGAATACTTCTAGGCATGGCTTTTTCCTCCTCGCTTGTCTGCTCTCTACCGGGCTCTTCTCAGCTAGAGGTGTGTCAGTGAATCTCCAGATAATCCCATCAATGGGGGCCTGCAGACACCTATTTGCTTTTCTCATTCCTACTCAGTAGACCACTGACTGGGTACTGCTGCTGTTAGTCCATCCTGCCCAGCGGTCTACACACAGCCAGGATGCATCTTGGCCGGTGCCTGAGGGAAAGGGGGCCCTGAGTACAGAGGGCATATGCTGACAAGGACCCTGCTGCTGTCTTCAGCCCACACCCAGACCACCAGCCCTCCTGAACTGAGTCTGTGGCTCTCACAGGGAGCATAGGCTGATGACTGTTTCCACTAATGTCCTCTGCTGCTACCTTGGCCAAGTGATGGAAGACATAAGCCAAATCCACTCTATTCCTCATCATACAAATACTAGTTTTTCCTGGGGCCAAGATGCCTTCTAGTGACAGACACATTTCGGTTCTAGGCCCTACTGTGGACAAGTTAGGATGTTTCTCTGGGTAAATGCTGAGATCCTCCCTGGAGGGCAGAAGAAATGTCAGAAGCACAGCTCCTATTAGACAGCCCAAAATTATCATATGCCTAAGAAGAATCTCTTACACATTACTTTCACCAAATGTAGACGTAGTTTTTATCCCCAAAACATAGAGTTGAGCCCAAAGCACTTCATAAATGTTTGCTGAATAAAAATAAACAATGCATGCATGAATGAATAAATTCCTCCTCCATTCCTTTTACCTCCTCGTATAACTCTCCACATGGAAAAAGAAGGTATATATGGAGAAGATGAAAGAAATAACATTTATCACCATGAAAGAAAAATAATAATAATAAATGAAATAAAGCTAGGGGTAAAGTTACTTTAGAATAACTGTTCTCAATCCCATTAGAATCCTCTGAGGATCTTTAAAAAATACTGATGCCTAAGCTCCATCCCCAGAAATCATGACTTAATTGGTATAGGCTGTGACCTGGCTATAGGGATTTTTTTAAGGGCCAAAGCAGTTCTACAAAGTTTGAGAAACAGTGGACTACAATACAACTGCCCTAAAAGTCTAGATACTTGCGAGAGGATAATAGCAAATTCGGCTCTGAGCCTCCTAGCAACTGAGGTGAAAAGAGGGAAAGACAATCCACAAGCAATCTAGTGTCCATAGAAGAAAATCAAATTGCTTGTTTAGAAGCACAATTACTCCTGAGACAGCCAAAAAGAGATTTGCCTTCATGAATAAGACACAGAAGAAAGTAAGTAATAACGTCTTCAAAGGTGTTCCTACAGTATTCAATTAAAGAGGATGTTTGTTTTTAAGAAAAAAGGCGAAAAGTTAAAATAGCATCCAGCATTTACTTTGCAGGAGCCATTACAGAGGCAGTGACACCTCAGCAGCGCCTACGGCACCACCAAGCTCCTTCCCCAGGAACTGCACTCAGCACGACCACGGAGGCCTACGGTGATTGCTTCTTCACTTGATGCCATTTAGGCTCACAAAAGTTTTCACAGGAACTCTCTCTTTTCCAACAGCAGAGAAGCCCGTATTTTTAATTACAAAAGACTAGAAACAATACAACAGTGTACTGCTGGAATAAACAATGGTTTATACATGTCATGGGACACAATGTGACTGTAAAAAATAAGGAGGATTTTTATGTTCTGATGTCAAGAAGGTAAAAAACAATGTTTAAGACAATGTATATAATGTGATGCCTTTTGAATAAAAAAAGGAAAATAATTATATTTTCATATTTGCTTACAGTGCACTATAAATCACCAGAAGGAACCATACAAATCTAATAACATAATTGCCTTCAGGGACCATCAGGAAAAAGGCAAGCAAGATGAACAGGGACAAAGGAGAGAACAAATTCTAAGCACATACGCTTTAAAATTTTTCAAACTTGTAAAAGTATTATCTATTCAAAAAGAGAAAATAATGAAAAAGACAACTGCGTGAGAGCTGAAGTCCCTCCACTAGTAAGTGGTGGAATTTGAATCCAGTCTATCTGCTTCCATGTTTGTATTCTTGACAGCACCGTGCTCTGCCTTCCCCAGACCGCAGCAGCTCACCTGTTGTTAACCAAGCGGTGGGGCAGACCTGGAGACATCAGGCCCTGCCCCCAATCTCAGATCTCCCATATGCCTGGTTCAGCCCCCGGGGATTCCGAAGCACCAAGTCATTCCAGTTTGTTTTTCTTAAATCTCCATCACAGAATCAGGTAGTAGTAACAACTCAGAGTGGCGAGCCATTTGCAAAGAGAGATAAGCCCTAACAAACATAAATTGAGTAAGTTTAAATTTACAGCCCTTTGTAATCCAAGCATTAGAGCTCATTCGTTTACAGGTGAGTTGTGTGCTATAAGCCCTCCCAGTAGCAAATAGCAATACATTCCAAACACATGACACCTGCTGGCCTGGCTCATGGGACTGTGCCTTGGCTCATATCAAGGAAAGGTCTCCTTCTGCCAGGGCACAGCAAGGAGGCTGTTCTACAATGAACAGAAATTTTAAACAAAATCTAGAACCTTACAACCTGTCTACACTGATTTGCAACAATATGTTCATGGGGGGAAAGCAAAATTTTCTATCCTCAACTTCTTTCCTCAAGTTTGAAATCATCCCAAAGCTGGCTGAGAAAATATTTAGAAGAATCACTGTTAGCCTCTCAGGCATGGAGGATAGAGCTGTCCCCAGAGATACAGCTGATCTGAAAGTAAGCAAAGCTCCCCAAGTTGTAACTGAACTGAGTAAGTATTATTAAGTTAACAAACAGACCTTGGCTCCACTCTGTCAAGGTCAGTGGCACCACCACGTTGAAGAAGCAAGCTATGGACATAATGGGTAGTGCCGTTGGCCTTGACAGGGTAGACTTTCTTCCTAAGGCATTGCCCTCTGCCTTGTGCTGGATTTTATAGTGGATCTAAGTTCTCTCTCTTCTTAGGAAAGGTGGATCAATGTCCCTTCCCTCTCTTGAACCCAAGCCAGTCATGTTTGCTTTGGTTTCAAGAAAGTAAAGCACACTGCCTGAGGTTTGTGGTTTTTCCGGGTCTGAATGGGGAAAAAGAATTATTCTAGGTAGAATTAATGTTATAGAAAGGGTCCAGATTGACAATACATTGGACTTTAAATTCAAATATGTAAAACCAAAGTCTATTTAAGATTATGAAATGAGAAACTGTTGTCAGCATTCTTTGACTTCCCCCCTCCTGAACTCATTCTGCCTACTTTTTGTTAACCTCGTAATACCTACCCAGTCCAGCTACAACTTGGGTCCCTGTATGTGCTGCTTCCATGGTGGTAGAAATATGATGGGGGCTGGAGTGAGACAGTGAACTCCTCACAGGATCCCTCTAACAAAGGACGGTGAATGTTTCACTCAAGGTGTTCTGAATGAGAAAGGAGAGCACAGATAAGGGACCCTAGAGTAGCAACTTTGAACCTTTTTCATCTCATGGCACACATAAACTAATTACTAAAATTCTGCAGCACACCAAAATATATATTTTTGCCGATCTGACAAAAAATAGGTATAATTTTGATCCATTCACACCAGACAGCTACTGTTGTGTTGGATGTTGTCATACTTTTATTTGCCAATCTAAGGAAAAAGAGGTCAGTGCCCCTGACTAAATAGTCAGGTGTTGCATGCTTTAAAAATCCTCGTGGCACACCAGTGTGCTGCGGCTCCCCTGTTGAAAATCGCTGTTTTAGGGGATAAGAGAAAGCTTCCTAAAAGAAGTGATATTTGAGTCAAAGTTTGAAGATTCCATGAGTTAGCTATGCACTAGATTCAAGTTCAAGCCTCTGCACTTCAGAAACGCCGCCACTACTAGGTAGCCTTAGGTACCAGTTACCAGTGTCCATCAATTAACCTGTCCTGTGAATTTGCCTGCTATTTTCTCAGAACCAGCTTTCTGCTAGTGCTCATGTGTTAAAATGATGTGAGGTAAAGTGTTCCCAACTTTTGGAAGGTACTGTTCTAACACTCCCAAATAGCACTCATATTTTTTAAAAGACCTATTTCACTAACCTACGTAGGCGGGAGGTACAGTTGCCTGAAAGAACTTCCTAGCTCATCTCCATTCCCACCCATTGGTATGACCTGTACAGCAAATACTAAGTAGAATACATTGACACAGACTGAAACCACTGTCGCTTTTAAAATGGGACTTCGTGAAAATTAATTCCCTAATTTTTGGTCCTCCCCATCGCATACTACCCACAGTTGCAAAGCTTCTCTCACACACAAATCTCCCTTTTGACTTCAAGAAAGATTCTTGCTCAGACTGGAACCAAAGCACCATGCCTGAGGAGGCAGAGCCCCCACAGCCCTCTGGCCACACCCCTACAGCAGCCCCCACCAACATGCAGTAACAAAAGCTGATAGTTCCTGGCTACCCCTGTTGCATCTGGTGCCATGTAAAACAGTTTGCCGGAGTCAGATTATTTCAATTTCACAACAACCCTATGAGGCAGGTACAACCCTTAGCCCCCTCTGAAGAACCAAAGAGTGAGGTAAAATTAGCCTTGGAGGGGTGGGGCGAGGTACAAGATTCAAATCCAGGGAACCTGGCTTTTGAGCCCATGCAACAGCTACATCTCAAGAACTTGCAGTGATGAAGAGTGGAGCTTTCAGGGCCCCAAATCAGTTTGAACATCAGCTTCACCACTTAATGATACTAGGAAAGTTACTCAGCCTCTCCAATTCTCAGTTTCCTCATCTGTAAAATGGGAACCTAACTCATAGGGTTGTGAGGGGATAAATGATGCTGTCCTGCATGTAAAGCATTGACGTAGGGCCTGGCATTTTGAGGCATTCAGAAATGTTCATTGTTGACATTTTTGCATATGTACAAGCCTGTGTGCCTCCTCCCCCAATGTCATCGATGGCAAGGGTCAAGATAATTGGTAACTTTCTCCCCAAGCCCCCAACAGAGTGTCTACCATGTAGCACACACTAATGTTTGTTGAATAGATGGCTCAACAACACTATTTTTCTCAGTTATTTCAAATGATTGAATAAGGGCCTCCTCTAGTTTGACACACAATAGCCACTTCTTGCTAAATTCTATTCCTTCACATTCAGAAATAAATTATCAAGTGTCTAAAGAGATCATTCTCAAATTCTTAAATTAGCAGAGTTGTATGATTCTTTTCCCTCTATAGGGAACAAGAGAAAGTTGCTCTCCCTTCATTCTCCCAAAACTCCTTGGGCTCTCCACCTGCGTTTCAGGAAGTCCTCACTTTCACAAGTAGAAGGATGGGAACTTACAAAATAAAAAATGCCCAGATTGAGAAGGGGAGTAGATTTCTTTTATCTTTACAGTTTTTTGAAATGTCAATGATCCTTCAAACTTCACTTTCTCCTAGAAAAACTTTTTTTTAATTTTAGTTTACATGGAATATTTTGGGAGTGTATTCCTTTTGTAAAGGGAAGTATCTCTCATTGAATACAGGTAGTTACTCACTCAGAAACACTAAAGGTACTGCTGTTCCACACATCCTACATGCTCCCTTCCTCCCCCTGAGGAGCACATGCCTTGCACTCTACTCTCCAAACCCTGCTGAAGTCAACATCACTTATCTGCCACTGAAATCCCCTGCAAGTGTTCCTTCTTTCTGGGCCCCCTTGGCTGGTCCTGAACATTCAGCAACTGTCTTGCTTAGTTATTACATTAGTTTCCTGGGGCCCTTGTAACAAAGAACCACACAGAGAGTGGCTAAAAACAACAAAAGTGTATTCTGTCAAAGTTCTGGAGGCTAGAAGTCCAAAGTCAAGGTGTTGGCAGGTCCATGTTCCTTCTGAGGGCTCTGAGGAAGAATCCTTCCTTGCCTCTTCTATGTCCTGATAGTTGTCAGAAATCCTGGTAGCTCCTATACTTGTAGACATATCACTCTCTGCCTGCCTTCACAATGCTTGATCCCCTGTATGTCTATATCCCTGTGTCCAAACTACCCTCTTCATATAAAGACTCCAGAGAACTTCAGGCCAAGATGGAGACATAGGTAGATACACTTTACCTCCTTGCACAACCAAAAGAAGGACAACAACAAATTTAAAAAATAAAACAGAACTGCCAGAAAATCAAACTGTATGGAAGTCCAACAACCAAGGAGTGAAAGAAGAAGCATTCATCCAGACCAATGGGAGGAGTGGAGATGGGCAGCCCAGCAGAGATAATGCATAGTAAGGCAGCTGGTGGACCAAGCAGTCCCACATTTGTGTGTGGATAAACCAGGAGGAACAACTGGGGAGCAACACAGACCACGCAACCCAAGGTTCCAGTGGGGGGAAATAAAGTCCCAAAACCTCTAGCTATAAAAATCTGTGGGGGCTGTGGCGGCGGGAGAAACTCCTAATCTCTCAAGAGAGTTCGCTGGAAACACCCACAGGGTCTTAGAATGTACACAAACCCACCCACCTAGGAATCTACACCAGAAGGGCCCAATTTGCTTGTGGATATCAGTGGAAGTGACTGAAAGTTGACCAAGAGTTGAGCATCGTCCCCTTCCTGACCCCTCCCCACATACTGCACCACATCACTGTGGGTTGCCTGCCCTGGTGCATACTTGAAGCTCTTCCCCTTACTACACAACAGGTGTGCTGAAACAAAGGAATATGGCCCAAATGAAAGAACAGATCAAAACTCCAGAAAAAGAAATAAGCAATGAGGAGATAGTCAATATGTCAGGTGCAGGGTTCAAAGCACTGGTAATCAGGATGCTCACAGAAATGGTTGAATATAGTCACAAATTAGGTGGAAAAAGTAAAGGCTATACAAAGAGAAATAATAAAGAAAAATGTACAGGGAATCAACTGTGAGGGGAAGGAAACTGGGACTCATATCAATGACTTGGAGCAGAAGGAAGAAATAAACAGTCAACCAGAAGAGAATGAAGAAACAAGGATTCAAAAAAATGAGGAGAGGCTTAGGAACCTCTGGGACAGCTTTAAACATTACAATATCCTAATCATAGGGGTGCCAGAAGGAGAAAAGGAAGAGCAAGAAATTGAAAACTTATTTGAACAAATAATGAAGGAGAACTTCCCTAATCTGGCAAAGGAAATAAACTTCTAAGAAGTCAAGGAAGCCCAGAGAGTCCCAAAGAAGCTGGACCTAAGGAAATATACACCAAGGCACATCATAATTACATTACCCAAAATTAAAGATAAGGAGAGAATCTTAAAAGCAGCAAGAGAAAAGGAGACAGTTACCTACAAAGGAGTTCCCATCAGACTATCAGCTGATTTCTCCAAAGAAACCTTACAGGCAAGAAAGGCCTGGAAAGAAGTATGCCAAGTCAGAAAAGGCAAGGACCTACATCCAAGATTGCTCTCTTCAGCAAAGCTTTCATTTAGAATGGAAGGGCAGATAAAGTGCTTCCCAGATAAGGTCAACCTAAAGGAGTTCATCATCGCCAAGCCCTTATTATATGAAATGTTAAAGGGACTTATCTAAGAAAAAGAAGATGATCAAAACTGTGAATAGTAAAATGACAACAAACTCATAACTATCAACAACTGAACCTAAAAAACAAAAATCAAAACAAACAACTAGAACAGGAACCAACCAGAGAAATAAAGATCACATGGAGGGTTATCAGGGGGGAGAGGATGAGGGAGAATAGGGGGAAAGGTACAGGGAAAAAGAAGCACAAATGGTAGGTACAAAATAGGCAGCGGGAGGTTAAGAATAGTATAGGAAATGGAGAAGCCAAAGAACTTTATGTATGACCCTTGGACGTGAACTAAGGGGTTGGGGGGATGCTGTTGGAAGGAGGCATGCAGGGTGAAGGGGAATAAAGAGGAGGAAAAAAATGGGACAACAGTAATAGCATAATCAATAAAATATACTTAAAAAAATGAAAGACTCCAGTCTTTAATTTAAGACTCACCCTTCTCCGGTAAGAGATTCCAGAGATGTCCGGTATGACTGGCATCTTAACTTGATTATATATGCAATGACCCTATTTCTAAATAAGGTCACATTCACAGGTTCCAGGTACACATGAATTTGGGGGGACACTCTTCTACCCAGCAAGGGAAGAGATCAGTGTAAGTACAGAGACTAGGAGGCTACCTACTAGGTATGACTCTAAAGGTTTCAGGATAAAAAGCCTCCTTCTCTTAAAAAAAAAAAGTGTGTGTGTGGGTAGATAGTTAGATAATAGATAGATGATAGATAGATAGATAGATAGATAGATGATAGATATTCCACCATTAGAGACAGTTTCCTTTTATTCCCAATGCTAAGAGCAAAACCTGTAATATTACAAACACTGTCTGGAGGGATGGCATTCATCAGTCATTATCATCTCACACTTGAGTGGCCATCAGCCCCCTTTTAAGCACAACTGGCAAAAGCAAAGTTTTGTTGGAATAGAGCCTGGGATCTGTGACTGGAAGGGGGCCAGTAACACAGGAAACCTAACTATGGAGGACAGGCACAACCTTAGTGCCCACTCTGGAACAACTGCCACGTCTCAGGAAACACAGGAGACCAGCCACCAGAGACCAGGCACCCTGAGGTATAACATGGAGCAGAGCTTATATTCACACTAGTTCACACTTACTGAGTTCTTACTACATGCCTGGAAATGTGCTTGTGTTTCCATACATATTATCTCATTCAGTTCTCGTAACAACCTTAGGGTGAAGAACTCATTCTCTCCCAATTCACAGATGAGAAAACTGAGACTACAGGAAGCTGGGTAGCTTGGGGGAGATTGGGAGAAAGGATTAGTGACCAAGTTTAAACTCAGGGGCTGACATCTTCTGTCACTTCACAGAGGAGAATGCAAGATCCCCGTCTCACTCCCGCTGTGAGCCGGTCCAGCTTGAAGCTCTCTCACTGTAACTTCGGGTTTGCTCTTCTCAACCGCTGCTTTTAAACTGGCAGCCGTTTTCTACTGCATCTCAAAAACGCCTCTGTGTGTATCTCGGAAAGAAAGAGAGAGAATATATGGGTCAATATACGCAGACTCTTAAAAGCTTATACTTTATCATTGTAATAATCATAATATATTTTATTTTACAGCCACTCATAACTGAAGCCTCTGGGCACCCTAACAAAAATAGCTAAAAGAAAAAAAAGGAAATTATATTAAACAAAGGAAGTACGACTATAAAACCCCAATAGCCAGAGAACTAAATGAACAACATAAAACCTCCAAACAACAAAACTACAATGAAACCAAGGGGGGAAAGAAACCTTTTCACAGGCTTTACCCTAAAGGATTCCACACTGTGAGATCACATCTGTTTAAAGCACCATAATTTATCGATATGACATCAAACCAGAAACCAGCCATTGTAAACCTTTCCCGCAGAAACTCTCAGAAAACTAACCAGGTGGTCGATGGGGAAGGTGGGGAGGAGGAGGGGGCGTTGTAGCACGTAGCCAGGGCAACAGCGGCTTTAAAATTTTATGTTCGAATACATCTATGTGAAGTTCCAGATCTTGGTACTGAGATGCAAAAATTGGTTCATCTCATGGGCAAACAGAATTTGCAAACAGAACCTTTCTTAACAATTTTTATTTTTTGGAGGTGGTGGCTTCTCAAACTGCTGCATTAAATGGCCCATTGTCAAGAATGGAACCTCTTTAGGGATTCGCCCCTGAGTCTCGAATACTCTGAAAGCCTTTGGGGGAGAATAAAGTCTCTTTTATTTATAAAGCAAATGAGTTTCTGAGCCTACCCTCCCATTCTGATGTTGCAGGAATTTCAAAAAACAGACTCTCCTGTTAACCCACAGAACCACCACAACCATGTGTTTGTGAGGAACCACTGCGCTGTCATAGCGTGTTTGTGAGGGCAGCATTACCCCCAAGCAGTCGCTTCCCACATCTCCTACGTGCCTGCCCCTTGACTGTGGGAAGTAAGCCTGCTGGAGAAAAATCTTTAAAAGATTTGTAGGATAGCCCAAGGGTTTACAAAACTATTTGGTTGGCAAAATAAAATAAAATATTAAAATGCTAAAAGACACTTTGTACCTGTGGTAAATGTGTTTCAAAATATTTCTTAATCCTGGAGTACTTTCTAGGTTGGCATAAATCTGGCCCCACAAATTGGGACATTCTTATCAGAAATAGAGTCCAACATAGCTTCCGGAGTTAAGCAGGCGAGAGAGAATGGAGAAGAAAGAAAGCAGGCAGCCTGGCAGGGGAACCTGATAATACAGAAGTACCCATGTGCGTTGGACAACTGGCCCAGCCTGGGTTCTCACCCACACTAGAGCACTTAGTAGACGGGTAACCTTGGATAAGTCACTTATCATCAATGGGCCTCCCTTTTGTCATCTATAAAACAAAGAGAAACTGCTAAACAAACTCTGCTCTTTTCATTTTATGGAAGTCCTCGGTGTTCTTTAAAAGAACAACCCAAGTCTACTAGAACAAGCTCGCTACCTCTCAGACACACTGTTCGGTTAAGCGAGCAAGTCGTGGAATGGTACACGGAGGGCGATACCATTCACATTTGGGAAAAGAAGCCACTGAAACGACACTGGGGGATTTCTCCAGGCCCGTAGACATGTATGTGAGAGTACAGAAAAGCATAAACCGATGCACACAGGCCAAGGCCAAGGAACCACAGCAATTGTCATAAGCGTGTTTTTTGAGGACAGTATTACCCCCAAGCAGCAGCTTCCCACATCTCTCCTATGTGCCCTCCCCTTGACTTTGGCAAATTAACCTACTGGAGAAAAGTCTTTCAATGACTTGTAGGATTAGGATTTGGGAAGGTGATCTTTTCTGGAAACAGGCCTGAACTGGGACAGGGTAAGTGAATGGGGACTTTATTACTTAAATATTTCAGAAGAGGCTATATATATTGCTTACACGTGAGAAAAAAACACTTGTAATTTACATGGCCAAAAAAAACTACCTTCTAGCTTGATTCAGAGAATATGGTAATTCTAGAAGAGTCTCTGTCAGCCAGTAAATGAGAGCTGGTGTGACCATGAGGTCAAAACTTGGGAGACCCAGAGTTCTAATACAGGATAAGTGTAAACTCCTTTACAGAGCTGAAAATGTCCAAAATTGATTCCAAGCCTAGTTGGAAATGAACCATGCAAGGCACTGATTTGTAAAGTGGAGTCGCAGCTGGAACCGAAGACATTCTGTGACAGGTTGAAAACCTGGAGGGTTCCCTGTGCCCTAACATGTCAATCAGCAGGACACCAGCCTTGCCTTCCACCAGACAGCAGCCTGGTATAGGGCATGCACCTATGGTAGCATTCAAAAACCAGTTTCTGGGGACTCTAATATGATGGATGACACTCCCTCATATTAATGAGTATACAGAGCCGTTGGTCCCTCTCATTTGGAACTGCCCAGGTAGACCAATATTGATCTGGGAGAGTTCAGTCTTGATCTTTGGCATTGTTCACTTTAAACTTAAAGAGTCTCAGTGGGCCTTTCTGTACAGACTATTTTTTCATACGTACCAGTGGTAAAAGTAGTGCTAGCACACAAAGAGAAGTGAAAATGAAACAACCTTTCACAGCCTGAGACTGTCTGGTAACTGAAATGTACCCGGGATGGAGAGTAGGAATTAGAGCAAAAATTTTATTTCCAAGTTGACTACTCATATACTCAACTAACTCTTATTTAGCTCGGCCAGTCGAAGTAGAAAATGATAGGTAGAGAATTGGGGAGATAGTGGAATTTATGCCAAAATGGCTGTGATGTATTCTTCTGTGAAAAACTTTAGAAATATGTTCAACCGCACAAATAAAACAAGAAATAATACAAAATCAGTGCCCCATGTTGAGTATAAAAAAGGAGAAAGGCTACCCATCTCTAAAATGCAAGAATATCCGGGGGAATGTATCACAGCTTTTTCATCCACTCATCTACTGATGGGCACTTGGGCTGCTTCCAAATCTTGACTATTGTAAATAACGCTGCAATGAACATTGGGGAGCATAAATCTTAACCTTTGCAACAACACGGATGGACCTGAAGGGCATTATGCTAAGTGAAATAAGCCAGTCAAAGCCAGAGAAAGACAAATACATATGATTTCACTCATATGTGGAATCTAATGAACAAAATAAACTAACACAGAAAATAGAAACAGACTCATAGATACAGAGGCTGACAGCTGTCAGAGGGAAGCGGTAGTGGGGCTGGGTGAAAAGGTAAAGGGATTAAGAGAAAAAACAACCTCATAGACAGACAACAGTATGGTCACGCCAGAGGGAAATGGGGGTGAAGAAAGGTAGGAGAAGGTAAAGAGTGAGAGGGTAAATGGTGATGGAAGGAGATATTGCTTTGGGTGGTAAACACGCAATACAATGTACCCCGGAAACCTATATAATTTTATTAACCAATGTAACCCCAATAAACTTGATTTTCTTAAAAAAAGAGTATTAGGAGGAAAGGAAGATTCCCATGCTTTGTTCAGTCCATTTTATACAAGTCGGATCCCAGATAAAGCCTCCTATGGAGAGGAGCTAGCAGGTGAGCAGATGACTGTCAGTTCCTTTGCGCTAGGAGTCAGGCTCCAGATGCAAAGCTTATATTAAAAGAAAAAAGTAGAAATTGAACCAAATTAAATATCAACTAACTGGGAAAAAAATTACGTTGTGATTTTGTGACTGTATGATCAAAAAAATTGAGTCATTTTTGGCCCTGCCAGGTAGCTCAGCTGGTTAGAGCATCGTCTGATACACTAAGGTTGTGGGTTACAAGAAACAGCCAATGAATACATAAATAAATGAAACAACAAAATTGATGTCTCCCTCTTTCTCTCCCTCTCTCTCTCCCTCTCTCTTCCCACCCCTTTCTTTCTCTCTAAAATCAATTTTTAAAAAAGTTTTAATGGAGTCAGCTTCTTTTAAATCTGGTAAGCATCCTTCAAAAAAAAGTTTAAGTCAATTTATGTGTATTTGTATGTTTTAAATCAACACTTGGGTTTAGCAAATTAGTGCAGGTTTATCTGTTTTCTAGTGTATGGATCAGTTCCAGATCTGTTTGTAAGCACCACACTACTGAAGGATTATTACTTTTAGAATTTGCAGTTCTTCTTCATCTCCTAATCTATTTGGGGAAAATGTTCCAATTGTCAATCCAACGCACAAGAAAACCTCGATGAAGTTGCAAGAAAAAAAGACAAAACAATAGACAAATAACCATGGGATATGTCATTCAGCTTTTGTTGAGCTTGAAATGTGCCAAGTTGGAAATAGGGAGAGAGGTTTGTGATATTCCACTGGAACATATTGTCACTGTTATAACCAGCCCACGTTCGCCGGAGCTGCCAATTATTCCCCAGCCACCATTTTTTTCCTTTAGATTGATCTCCTGCTTGAGGCTGTTTCACACCCATGACTCTGAAGCTTCCCTAGTGGCATGTTGGCTAATTAAGAGCAAAATCCATCTCTTGATGAAATAATGCTACTGCTGAAAAGGAATTCTACATTTTTTTAAATCCTTAATCAGGCTGGAAGGAGCAGCATTCTAACACTTGTATTAAGCATAGGAAAAAAGGTCTATAGCTAGCAATTAGCAATGATGAAAAGGACAGCGATTTAAAGCATGTTGCGGTGACATTTTTATCAAATTAAATGAGTTTTCGAGGCCCACCAGCTGCATATGCTTATTGTCATTTACTGTTTGGACAGCAACACATCAGCCACTGAGTATCAGGAGGTGCTGAATTTAATAAGTCATTTTGACACTGGTGTGAAACGAGAAGATCAGCATTCTGAGGAATGTGTTCACACTCCGAACAGACAGGCAGACACTCTAAGCATGTAAGGTGACACCAATCAACAGGAAGAAATGATGAAAGCCAGGCTAGGGAGCAGGCAGCACCAGTGGCAGCGGTGGCGGCGGCCGCAGACACACCACATGCACCCGTACCCCAAATCTACTATTTCTTGGTTTAGCTAGACAGAGCATCTAAAGAAGCAAAGACTACTCTGAAACACTGCAATATGTCCCTATTGTAGACAGTCTACATTTTCATTTATAATTTAAAAACCTACACAGTGCCCCTATAGCAACCATTAGAAGAAGCTGATAAATCTTCCAAAAAAATGTTTTTGGCCCCTCATGTGAGAAACACAGCATCCCATTCAAAAGAAACAAATAAAAAATTCTTCTGCATGCTGGCAAAACAAGTTTGGTTGTCCCTGTCCATCTAATATGTTAGCTCTGAACCAGATGCCTAGCTGGGATAGGAAGAGGCAGTGCTACTTGGTTTTGATTTACAGTGGGGTGTGGGTGAGTGTTGCTTTCCAAACTCTTGCTTGGAATATGAGATGTGGAATGACATTCTGATAATCCCAGGAGCTATTTATATTGAGGGAGAGATCTGATACCAATGCCTTAACCTGTACCTGGCACCAGACTTAAAACACGCCAGAAAGTCAATTGCAAATTACCTTTTAAAACATGCAGGTATAATTTACAGCCTAACAAAGGTGACTAGCAATTAGTTCATGGCTCCAGAGTTTCTAATGCCATCTAGTGGAAACGATCCATTTGATCACTCGCACATCAAAGGAGAGCCTCAGATCCCAGCGCATATGTCATTCTGCTGTCATATATTCAGAAAACTCAATGCCAGAGTCCAATTTCAAATATATCTCAAAAAATTTTTGCTAGTTCATAAAACTAGAACGTGCCTTGGAAAATAAGACTTTCTCAGAATACCCTTGGATACCTGCCCGCTGCGAATGGAGTGATTATTAGCAACACCTCATACTAATGCTGTACCAATAAGATTATTTTCCTCATCATTGTCTTCTCTCTTATCTTCTAAAACCTGGAATCTAGAGATGGACTATTTGATAGTTTTTTAGATTATTTTGCAAGCATGGAGAGTTTGGTAAAATGTAAAATCACCTTCTGCAGTACAACCATGTGCCACTTGATGACAGGCATGTATTCCGAGAAATGTGTTGTTAGGTGTTTTTGGCATTGTGCTAACCTCATAGAGTGTGTTTACACAGCCCTCCAAATTGTATAGTCTTCTACACACCTAAGCTAGATGATATAGCCTATCGCTCCAGAGCTACAAGCCTGCACAACATATTCCTGTACAAAACAACATGAGATTACATCAAGCACAAGAGAAAATGATGCAAGCCCCAGACTTGGTAAACAAAAGCTGCACAAGGCTGCTGCCGGCGTAATGCGGCATGCCGTTTCACTGTAAACTTTTTTTAATAAGTAAAAAGAGAACACTCAAAAATAATTTTTAAAAGGATAATATAGTAAGTACACAAACCAGTAACATAGTCGTTTGTTATCATTATCAAGTATTACATACTGTCCATACATGTATGTGCTACACTTTTCTGCATCTGGCAGCACAGTTCTTTGATACCAGCATGACCACAAACACGTGGTGAGTTTTGCTTTGCAATAGATCTGCACTCCCCAACATTTTTGGCACCAGGGACCGGTTTCATGGAAGACAAGTTTTCCACAGACAGGGTGGTAGGGTGGGGGGCGGGTTGGGAGACAAGAGGCAGAGGTCAGGCAGTAACATGAGCAAAGCTCGCCACCCACTGCTCACCACTCACCACTCATCTGCTCTACGCCCGGCTCCTAACAGGTCACGGACCCTTCCCAGTACACGACCCCAGGCTGCGGACCCCTGCACTGGATGACAACATTAAGACGGCTACAGCCTCCTAAGGTGATAGAAATTTGTCAGCTCAGTTATAATCTCATGGGACCACAATTGTATATATAGGTGGTTGCGTTGTTGACCCAAGTAATTGTTACGTGGCACATGACTGTAAGTGTTCCACTAATTTAAATCTGAAAAGTAGTACAAGAGGAACTAAATATATTTTGCTAATTTAATCCTAGATGCTGTTCAACTTTCAGTGAAAGTGGAACCCTGTAGTGAAACTCTGAGAAAGAAAAATAACACTGGGGATTTTGTGCTCTTTTTCAAGATGGTCACCAAGCAGCTGTAGCCAGGAGGCTACGGTGCAGGAATCAAAAGGGGCTTCCGTAATTGCACAAACAAAATAGGCCGTAGTTCGCTTTGTATGTGAAGGCACACTAGACAGTCCGCAGCCTGCATCTGTCCCTTTCGTCCATGCCACCACCTCTCAAAGGCAGTCCTCTCCAGGAGCATATGGTAAGGGAAATTACCGGAACTCTGAATTCTGGTGCAAATTAATGCAAAACTCAGAGCTACTCATTTCACTTCTCCCTGCTTAAGTTTCCTCATCCATTAAATAAGGAAGTTGGACTTAAAGTCAACCCAAAAGCCCTTTCTTTTCTAAAACCCATGGCTTAGAATTTCAAGTCCAAAGCTCAGGTTTTCTGTTTCACTGTAATAAATTTATTTATAAGTATTAATTTCATCATAGCTATTTTACTTAAAATAATTACTTTGTTAAAATTATTTTATTAATGTGACTCTTGCAATATTTGGACCACCATCAATTTTTTAAGGTCTAATTTATTTATTTATTTTAGTTTTTTTAAATATATTTTATTGATTATGCTATTACAGTTGTCCCATTTTCCCCCCTTTATTCCCCTCCACCCTGCACACCCTCTCCCACCCCCATTCCCCCCACTTTAGTTCATGTCCATGGGTCATATATATAAGTTCTTTGGCTTCTATATTTCCCATACTATGCTTACCCTCCCCCTGTCTATCTTCTACCTACCATTTCTGCTACTTATTCTCTGTACCTTTTCCCCCTCTCTCCTCCTCCCACTCCCCCACTGATAACCCTCCATGTGATCTCCATTTCTGTGATTCTGTTCCTGTTCTAGTTTTTTGCTTAGTTTGTTTTTGTTTTTGTTTTTGTTTTTGTTTTAGGTTTGGTTGTTAATAACTGGGAGTTTGTTGTCATTTTATTGTTCATATTTTTTATCTTTTCTTAGATAAGTACTTTAACATTCCATATAATAAGGGCTTAGTGATGATGATGAACTCATTTAATTTGACCTTGTCTGGGAAGCACTTTATCTGCCTTTCCATTCTAAATGAAAGCTTTGCTGGATAGAGAAACTTTGGGTGTAGGTCCTTGCCTTTCATGACTTAGAATATTTCTTTCCAGCCCCTTCTTGCCTACAAGGTTTCTTTTGAGAAATCAGCTGACAGTCTTATAGGCACTCCTTTGTAGGTGGATCACCACCAATTTTAAAAGCAATTTACTTATAAGAAGAGAGGGCTACAGTTTAAATAAAGGCTACTTTTAAAAATTAAAAGTAGAAAGTAGGTCTTTCTATATACACTGATCTTAGCACTTTTATGATGAATCAAATATATTTCATTTAGGTATATTTATAAACTTTTTTCAATGAAAAGAAATATATAAGTTCTGTCTAGAAGGTATCCAGCCATGTAATAAAAATAGACATTTATTCAACAAGATACAAGATACAAGAAACACTTTACATAGGATAATGATGCTTCAGTCCTCTTCAAAGTAGGAAGCTTGAGACCTCACACAGTTCTCCCAGTTGCCATCAGCTGCCCTGTCATATTTTCCTGAATCTCATCAACAGTCTGAAATTTCTTCCCTTTCAAAGGTAATTTTGGTTTCGAGAGAGGCCAGAAGTCTCAAGGTGCCAAATCTGGGCTGTATAGGGGCTGAGTCACCTGAGTGACTTGATGTTTCTTTCCTTTTTTTAATTTAAAGCCTGTATCTTAACAAATTTTATTTATTTTTAATTGCATTTTATTGATTATGCTATTACAGTCATCCCTATTTTCACCCTTTTGCCCCCTTTGACTCAGCACCCCCCACTCCCTTAGGCAATCCCCACACTATTGTTCATGTCTGCGGGTCATGAATAGGTTCTTTGGCTACTCCATTGCCTATACTGTATTTTGCATTCCCATGGCTATTCTGTAACTACCTATTTGTACTTAATCCCCCCACTCCTTCACCCATTCCTCCATAGCCCCCTCCCATCTGGCAATCATAAAAACACTCTCCATATCCATGATTCTGTCTCTGTTCTTCTTGTTTGCTTAGTTTGTTTTTTAAATTCAATTTTTGACAGATATGTATTTTATTGTTCATAGTTTAATCTTCTTCTTTTTCTTGAATAAGTCCCTTTAATATTTCATATAATAATGGTTTGATGATGATGAACTCCTTTAGTTTTTTCTTGACTGGGAAGCTCTTTTTGTGCCCTTCCATTATAAATGACAGCTTTGTCGGGTAGAGCAATCTGGGCTGTAGGTCCCTGCTTTTCATGACTGAATATGTCTTGCCAATCCCTTTCAGATTACAAAGTTTCTTTTGAGAAATCAGCCAACAGTCTTATGGGAATTCCCCTGCAGGTAACTAATTTCTTTTCCCTTGATGCTTTTAAGATTCTCTCTTTATCTTTGACCTTTGCATTTTAATTATGATGTCTTGGAGTGGGCCTCTTTGCATCCATCTTGTTTAGGATTCTCTGTGCTTCCTGGATTTGCATGTCTATTTCCTTCACCAAACTAGGGGAGTTTTCTTTCACTATTTTTTCAGATAGATTTCCAATTTCTTGCTCTTTCTCTTCTCTTTCTGGTCCCCTATGATGAAAATGTTGGACCTCTTGAAGTTGTCCCAGAGATTGCTTACACTATCCTCATTTTTTTGGAATCTCTTTTCTTCCTGTTGTTTTAATTGGGGGGGAGGGGGGTTGTTTGGGGGGTTTTTTTGCTTCCTTATGTTCCAAATCATCAATTTGATTCTCAGCTTCATCCACTCTACTGTTGTTTCCCTGTAAATTGTTCTTTATTTCAAATAGTGTGTCTTTCACTTCTGACTGGATTTTTTTATGCTGCTGAGGTCCTCACTAATTTCCTTGAGCATCCTTATAATCAGTATTTTACTCTTCATTTGCTAGATTACTTATCTCCCTTTTGTTTAGTTCTTTTTCTGGAGTTTTAAACTTTTCTTTCATTTGGGTCATGCTTCTTTGTCTCCTCATTTTGGATGTCTCCCTTTGTTTGTTTCTGTGTATTAGGTAGAGCTGCTTTGACTCCTTGTCTTGGTAGTGTGGCCTAATGTAGCAGGTGTCCTCTAAGGTCCAGGGGACAGCACCCCCTATCCCCCAAGCTAGATACTTAAGGTGCACGCTTCGTGTGGACTGAGTACAGCCTCCTCATGTAGTTGAGCCTTGATTGATGTTGGCAGGTCGATGGGAGGTATTTACCCAGGCCAGTCAGCTGCAAGGACTGGCTGTGACCACTGGTTGGTACTTCAGTGTGGTCAGTAGCTGTGCACGGGGTACATAGGCTTCAGGGTTTCCTGGGTGGTGCAGGCCAAGGTCGGCTCCCACCTGTGTTCTGCCTGGGGCCACCCTGCCTGGGCTATAAAGAAATGTGAGATGGTTGCTAACTATGCTGTGCTTGGAGATTCCCAGGCAAAGCCACGCTATGAATCTAGGCCAGCTGCTGCTAATGCTGGGTCTGGAGCTTAATGCGGCCAGCTGATGCTTGTTTGATAGGATTTAGGAAATTGTGAAGTGTGAGCCAAAACCAGCCATTCATATGGAAAAGACTGTTAACCTCTTGGGTGGGCCCAAAATTGGGTGGGACAGAGTCTCAAGGGAACTCCAGAGAAAGGCAAACAGTATTAGCAGGTTGGTAGAGTCTCAGATATGGCACCCTCCTGTCAGCTCTGTGGCTCTGTGCAGGGAGGTTCAGAAAAGGGACAATGGCCTCTGTCTACCTTTCTGTCTAGGAGAAAGCTGTCCCCCAGCTCTTGCCTTAATGCCATATACTTCAGCTCCTGCCTGTATGCTACTGGTGCCTTTAAAGCTGCTATCCCAGTGCTGGAGCTCAGAGGGAGTGAGAAAAGGTGAGTCCATGTGTGGGTTCTTTAAGAGGAACTACTTGGGACTCCAAAAGTTCCTCCACCAAATCAGTCCCACTGGTTTTTGCAGATAGAAGTTATGGGGACTTATCTTCCTGTTACTGGAACCCCGGGCTGGGAGTGCCTGGTGTGGGGCTGGGACTCCTTGCTCCCAAGATATGCCTCCTGAGTTTTTATCCACCACACATGGATGTGGGACCAGCCCGTTCCACATCTCCACCCCTCCTACCAGTCTGCATTGATGTGGTTTCTTTAATTCCATAGTTGTCAGACTTCCATTCAACTCAATTTATGACAGTTTTGAGTGATGATATTCTATAGTTTAGTTATAATTTTGGTGTGGTTGTGCATGGAAGTGAGCTGTGTTTACCTATTCCACCATCTGGACCAGAATTCTCCCTCATCATTTTAACCTTTGTCCCTTTTTCTCCATATTCACAGAGAAGTTTTATCTTCTGCAGTATGTGTTCTACCCTGCATAACTCTATTACAGATCTTAACCTCCAATTTATGTTCAACTTTCTTATAATTCTCCATTATTTATTTTATTTTTTATTTTTCCATTTTCACCTCAACCCTATTGCCTACTTTAGGTAAGACTAATGTCAATATTTTTAACTTCAGAAGTTGTTATTTCCCAAAAATTTTTCTTTATAAAAGAGTTTATGCCCTAGCCAGGTAGTACAGTTGGTTGAAGTGTCATCCCATATACCAGAACATTGTGGGTTCCAGGTTCAATTTCTCAATCAGGGCACGTACCTAAGTTGCAGGCTCAATCCCCGGTCAGGGCACATATGAAAGGCAACCTATCTATGTCTCTCTCTCCCTCTCTCTTCCTCTCTCTCTCTCTGCTTCCTCTCTAAAATCAATAAACATATTATTGGATGAGGTTTAAAAATAAAAGTTCATATGTAGAAATACAAATAATAGTAAATATCCATGATTCTTTATCCACATATAACATTAATACTTTATCATATTTGTTTATTTTTATACAAATAAAACATAACAAATGAAGTTCAAACCTCTATAGTCTCCTAGCTATAATCATTATGTTGAACCTGTACCCATATTTTCATACTTTTACTAATTATATATGTATATCCATACTTAATCTCTAATGGACTGTTTATTAAATTTCTACATGCTGTATCATACTAAAAATGGTATCATTTTACAGCACTCATGTCCCTGAATATTACATTCTATGAAGAAGCCACATGTAGGTGTTCCAGCTGAGAGCCCCAAGCGACACAGCCAGCAACCGCCTCCAGAGGAGGACACGAAGCTTCCCATGATTGCACCCCGATTACTGAGCTGCTCCAGCTGGTGCCAAGTAGAGCAGAGGTGAGCTGTCTACACTGAGCCCTAATTGCAGATTTGTGAGCAAAATAAATCGTACCATTGTTCTAAGCCACTAAGGTTTGGGGTAATTTGTTATGCAGCCATAGGAACTTCAATAGCTTCTTCGTGCTCCCTGTTCTGGTTCTCCCACTTCCTTACTCGTTCTCCTAGGATCAGTGCCTCAGCAAATCAGTTGTATAAATCCAAGAGACCAAGACAGAGTTAGGGAATGATCCATACAGAAGGAAAAATGTACAGCTTCCCTTGAAAGCTCTGCTCTCTTTAAAACTCAATGAAATGGGTTATTTCTGTGGTGCCAGTCATTGAGTAAAAGAAGTAAGTGTACTAAAACTAAAAGGTGAGGAAAAGAAAGAAATTTGCTCTCTGAATTCTCTTCTGAGTAACCACTGTAAGGCAGATCTGGAGTATCAAGAAGCAACTAGATTCAGTGCTGTTGTAAAGAGAACTATTTTATAGAAAGTATGTGGAACTCTCACCTTAATGCTTCTTAATGAATCCAGAGGAACCATTCTCCTTCTCAGAAGGGAGAAAGGGAGCAATTTCTGTGGCCCTCCTAATCTGGGCTTGCTGGAAAAATTGCCA
Source organism: Tonatia bakeri (assembly GCA_004024845.1). Taxonomy (NCBI): domain Eukaryota; kingdom Metazoa; phylum Chordata; class Mammalia; order Chiroptera; family Phyllostomidae; genus Tonatia; species Tonatia bakeri. The sequence continues at coordinate 84,293 of PVIA01006454.1, forward strand.
GGATCCCTATGAACAGATAGATGTGTTGCCCAACAACTGGATAGCAAGAGCAGGGAGGAGAGTGAACAACAGTCCTGAACCTATAGTTCCACTCCTTGGAGAAAGAGTCCCTGCCAACAAATTATCTGTACATCCAAGAACGTGAAACCTCCCATGGTCTATGGGCAACAGAATTCCACCAGCTGATGAGAGTCCTGCTCTCGATATGGATCTTAATTTTCTCAAAAACGACCTCATTTTCTCTATGAGACCTCAGCAGTTTGGCCTCATAGACACACCACCTGCTGCTCCCACTTTAAAGTAACTGACCCAGCCTACCTAACTATACTTCTCTTTACTCTGGTGCTTGCCTAGTAACCTTGACAGTCACAAATAACTGATGTGCTTTACAGCAGGGATTTCACATACTAGGTCTTTTCACTGAATGCCTCCTTGTCAAGGCTGTTCTGCAGCCGCTCTCTGATGGCTCCTCTTCCTGAGAGATTTCAAGCGTGGGCAGTCCCAGTTTCAGAGTTCCTCCTAGTGTCATCACTGTCAAAGACTGCAAGTGTATACATGGAAGCCATACCCCAGCAATAGCCACATAGTCACAGGTTTCTCTTGCCTACCAGGTCCCTTGGGGATATAGCAAAATAAGGAGCATACATTGGAGCACTCTAAAATAAGCCCTAAAAAGTGAATATTCTTGAATAGAATAATTTAGATTATGGTTCATCTTTATTTTCCTTACAAGACTACTCCCACCTCCACCACAGTGGGCACTTTGTCTTTCCTCAGTCTCAAGTCACCCAAACCTCCTGAAAAATGAAGATAATGGAGGACATGCTTGAGGACTGATCTGTTTCCCTCCTGAACTTAGTCTGGCCGCTATCTCATGCCCAGGGAGAAAGCCTTACACTGACAGCCTGTTAAGAGGCTGAGCAAATCCTGCCGTTTTGCCAATGGTGATGTAACAGGACCCATGGAAAACAAGATCTGGGGTTACCAGGACTGCCAAATTCTGTGGATTAAGAAAGCCCTTCTCATACTGCCCTAAGTGGCCGGCAAAGACAAAAAATGTACCACCTGCAGTTGTGAGGTGCTCTGAGGAAGACTCCAGAAGGCTGCATGAAGGTCACTCTCAAAGCCACAACCACATCAGCTGGCCCAGCACCACAAGCCTTTAAATTCTAGCTAACCTGAAGATGTCTTCGGAGATTTGACATTTGTTTTTACTTTTGTTTTGTTTTGTTTTAATCTTTGTCTTTGCCTTTGTGTAAATGTGCATATTTCAAAGGATCTAGATTTAATTTAGTCAGCAATAAACTGAATTACCATAAACCTTGAAGTTCATGCAAGAGTTCATTGGGGTCAAGCAGCCTAAGTTTCAAACCCCAGCTGGTTCAATATTTTAATTACCAGTCTGTGACCTTGCAGAAATTCAGTAAACTCTCCAAGCTTTTATTTTATCATCTCAAAAAAACTGGTGTAATAACTGTACCTTTCCATGGAGTAATTATGAGGATTTCTTGAAATATTGTATGTAAAACACTCAGCTTAGCACCTGACACCCAGTAGGAATTCAACTAATTTTAACTATGTGGAGAAAAGTCCTACAAAACTTCATTTTATCCATTCACTTTTTATCTGGAATATACAGGACCAAGAATGGTCTGTAAAAAGTTGGGGCATTCTTGTGACATGTGATGGAACCTCGTTTCAATGGCATGAAGACAAGTATTGGCCACAAGAATATATATACAATAACCTGATAACCATTTGCAAGCACTCAGCCTAAAAGAGAATGGGCTTCAAGCCAATACACATTTATGTGCAATTGAAAACCCACCCCACAATATGTGCTATGTTCTTCAAACCCAGAAGCTTCCCTACACTACAGGCCTCAGTTTGGTGACATTATGCAAAGTGAAGTGGAGGGGGTGAACTGTGTTTATTGTGAGTTGTTTGCAATTCTTTCTACCAAATTGCTCACAGATTCAGAGATCCTTTCCTTCTTTCTAGTAACACAAAACTTCAAACGTGCAAAAGTAGACAAAAAGTGTAACAAATCCCCATGTTCCCTTCATCCAGATTTTACCAGTATCAATTCAGACAATCTTATATGATCTAGACCTCTACCCGCTTTTCCTATCATGTTATTTCAAAGCCCATCTCAAACACTGTTGAATTTTACCCACAAAGATTTTAGTATGTGTCTCCAAAGGTACTCTTTATTAAATATATATATATATATATATAGCTATAATACCACTATCATACCTAAAAGCTTAATAATAATTCTGTAAAATTAACTATCCAGCCAGTGTTCAAATTCCTAATTGTCTCCTAAGTGGCATACTTCTTTAATAGTATGTTTGTTTTAATAAGGATCTAACTCATATCTTCTTATGTTAATTGACTGACTACTTTCAAGTCTTTTTTCAATCATAGGTTTCCCCTCAATCTTTTCCTTTGAAATTCATTTGTTAAAGGAATCAAAGTATTTGCTCCATGAGTTTTCCAAAGTCTAGATTTTGCAAAAAAACAAAAAGACTTGTAAAATTATACTTAACTTTTCAAACAATTATTCTCTAAGTGAGAGAGGAGGCAAGAAACTGAAGAAGGTATTGCTCTGTTAGTGAAACCATTTTTCTATTTTTCAAAAGATTGTTGATGCAATCCACAAGATCCTTGGCATGTCAATTGCAGGCAGGAGTGAGGAAGCCCAAGACTTGCACTGCCCGGACCTCTCTGTTTCTGCTAATGAGAACATTTCAGGCACCACCTCATTATCTGTATACTTCATTATCACTAACACCTCTTCCTGAGTATCTCCTCCCTTTTCTCTGCCCTAACAACAGGAACTCAGGGATAAAGATGTAAGGGTAAAGGTAAAAGAGAAAAAGAGGTGGCAGAATGAACAGGTAAGGAAATACCCAGTAGGTCCTGTCAAAAGCCAGTGAATTGGGAATTATGGGCAAATAGGATGGGCAGGCCACAGGTGACGGGGGTGTCACGGTGAAGGTAAAGAAAAAAAATGTGGCCTCTGACATGATCACTGGGTCACATACCATCTGGAAAGATAAGTTTACAACCCTTGGCTCTGCCGAGAACACAACCTCTGCTCCCCCAAACCGACAGCATTTAAACAACTCGGCAATTGTTGGAAACATCCTGGCCTGAGTCTTAGGATAGGTAAGATATGCATTATGGCCATCAGCACTGGGCGCATTGTTGACTGAGGGCAACTTTGTTCCCCCACCCAAGAGCCCTGCAGCAAGGACTGATCCCCTTTCATATATAATAGTAAGTCAGCTTCTAGAGCATCCCCCAGACTATGAAGGATCACATGAAATCAACAATAGCTTATTGATAGAGGAAAGATATAAAGCAGCTATATATTTCAATTAAGTAAAATCTGACCTTATTTGCAGACATTTAAGCTATACATTGTACTTTTTTAATCTCTTTCGCTATCAAAATCAGTCTTGAAATTTAATGAATATTTCTTCTCATGTAAGAGATGCTCCAGTTGATACTAAATAAACCCTGAGGTATTCTGAGTGCTTCATGAGCCAAGACCCATTTTCTTCAATAGAACAATAAGACCGACAGCTGAATTTCCAGAGGAAATAATAGAAGCCATCAAAGAGGATGGAACCCCATCAGCTTATTTAGCCATAATGCATCCTACTGAGAAGCCACAGGCATGGTCTGCCCCTGTGGGCCTGATTTCACTGCTCAGGTGGCATGAACACATGGACAAAAAGCTAGGCACCCTGGGACTCACAGACTCGGAGTTTTGCAGGTCCCAGCATGGTCTCTGTCCTCTGCCTGATGCACAGGGCATAGAGGCACTGAATCATAGGCAGGCTTTCTCCAGAGGCACCACACAATAGGCAAAAATTAAAGTGGCTAAATATTGTGTCACCCAAATTCCCAGTTCTGCCACAAGCCGGTTAACCTCAAACAGCAGCCATAATTGCACTACCTGCCAATTTCCTATAGCAACCACTAAAAAGGGTAACAAATTTACTTGCTCGACTTAGAGTAATACCCTAATACAGATGCTCCCTCTTGCATTTGGGGAGGGGGCTCCCTCTTGTATTTCAAGTATGTGCCTAATACCCAACCAAAACAGTGGTGTGTTAACAGGGTACAAGGGAATGATTGTGGAAAAAGCAGGTAATGGTATCTTCCACACCTGAACCCCCCATAAATAGATGGGGGTACTTTGAGGAATGTTATTTTTCATCATTAAAGCTGACCAATGTTCAAGACATCACAATGCAGCTCATATATCAATTCTGGAAGACAAAGGGATAGAAAAATCAAGGAGGTAGAGATCGAGTTTCACCCAGAACTATAAAACTCCAAAGAAAAGGCCCCACATGGACTGTGTATATTCCTATTCCAGTGCTTTCCCCTGCACAGTTGAACTGCCTCTTCCCTACACACACGCACACACACACCCCGGTACGTGGCTCACCCTCTTGTCTCCTCCACTTTGAGTCTCCCACCCACAAGTTCAGAAGCTTCCCTAAGCAGTCCAGCCTGCAATAATTTCTCCGTTGTCTACATTCCTTCAGAACTTGTAGTGTATTTCACACAATCTGTCATTTAACTACAGTATCCATTCTCTGGAACTATTTCTTTATAAACACGATTAAAACAGGATGTTAAAATGGGACTCTTCCTGCCTTTGTTTCCCCAGGGGCACCTAGAAAATAGTGCCAGCTATCCCCACTCCCCAAAGTAAGATGGCAAACCACCTGTGCAAGATGGGAAAGAACAGTTCTGACAATCAGTTCTGTGGCCCTTGTCCTCAGTGATACAAATGGTGACACTGAAGAAGCTAGGAATTCGAGAGGTTTTTGTCCCCCCTGTTAGTGCGCATTCTGTCTCAGCGTCCTCCATAGGATCGGATGGACTGCATGTGAGAGCAAGCCCAAACCAGTGGTGACTTCTAAAAGGTAGAGCTGTACTTCTCTCTCATGTAAACACCTAATTCAATTGTTCGGGACTGCAATGGTGACTCCATCTACATTCCCACCAGTAGCAAGCTGCCCGTATATTTTGTATATTCCATTGGCCAGAACTTAGTGAGAGGCTAACTGCAGTAACCAAGGAGATGAGAGAAGATGGGGAAATGTAATCTTTACTTAAGGAAGTCATGCAGCCACCAGCTAAAAAACTGAGGCCGCACATGAATGGCCATGGAAGAAGGGAAGAATGGATATAGTGAGAAAACTTGCTGCCCCCTCTTCAATCCACCCCTTCACCCCTAAAAATAGCCATGTGCATCTGTCTCAGAGTACATTTAACACATCCATCCCCTCCACGTGGAAAGGCAGCAGCTGCAGCAGTAACTGCATTCAGCTCGGTTCCAGGACATATGAGTAATGTTCAGTGTTCCCCTTCAGGCCCAGAGCTAGCTCCTAACGGTCAGTAATTACATGCTAATAGTAACTTAGCTTCCCATCACACACCTGAAATAAAAACAGTAGAAAATAAACAAGATAATAGCAATAAAAATTCCCACTTAGACATGGGAGAATGGGACATACCCAGAAGTTACCAGTTCCTAACTATTGTCATAGCCCACTGGGCAGGAACAGGCAGGGATAGGAAAGACTCTTTCTTAATAGTTAAATCAGCTCCTTGGTTAGACCATCTGGAAGCCTCTCGTTCTCCTTTCTGAGAACAATTCCCTTGTCCAATAGCTCTAGCTTTACCTTCTGAGAGGTTTGCCCTTATTATTCACCCTCTTGACCACAAGTGAAATGGGCCTTGGAAAGCACACACAGTCCTCTTTCTCTCTTCTTATACTGATGCAGGCTCAGGAACCCAGGCATTACTGTAGAGGTAACCAACATTCACAGGCTTTTTAGCCCAATACAATTCCCTAAAATCTCTGTAGACTTCTAGTCTATTTGTTTCTACCTGTGAAACACCACAGTGAAAGATCTCACCTAGACTAGAGTTTTTAAGCCTAAAGTCTCAGGGCTTATACTTACCAGCCTCACTCCTGTCTCTCAACATACTGGCAACAGAAACAAAAGGCTGGGCTGGGCTCTGATTTGCACAGCCAGTGGAGCTGGTTCCCGGTAAATGGCAAAGGACTCTTAAGGGAAGCTGCTGGAAGAAGGCGTGGGGCTACAGTGCTACATCTTAACAAGGGTGCCGCTTTGCAGCCACCTCTCAGGACTGCTTCAGTTTGGGATACAAACAGTTAGCTTTCTCGTAACTTCAAAGACCCCAATTGCTAGACGCTCAGTCAAATGAGAATTTAGGCAGCTGTGCAAAGTGACTCCCTAGCTCTCAGCTGAATTCGACTCTCTCTCTCAACTAAAAGCAGTGAGAAGCAGCCAACACCAACATTCTGACAATTTTTCCTCTCATTTCAGTTACTATGTGGCCTGCCTTTCGAGGCAGGAGAGATGAAAATTTGACCAAATGTTTTGCCTCTACATAACAGGGGTCACCATCTTTCCAGCCTGCAACATCGTTGTCCTCGTGGCCTACCCTCTGCCTAAGCTCAGGCTTGGCAGTCCACATCGGGACAAAATTCTGAATTACCAGCCACACTCTCTCTGTCTCTTAGGATTACATTCAGTTGTGACAGAAAACCCATAATAACAGTGTGTTTTGAAAGATAAAAGTTTATTTCTCTCTCACATGGAAGTTTCAGTAGGCCGCTTGGGTATGCTGGCTTCACACTCATCCAGGGCCCAGGGCCCTTCTAACTCGCTGCTCCACCTCCAAAACATGCTGCATCCACCTCTGGGACCAAGAAGGCTCTTCCAGCCCCACCTGCTGCACTCCATCCTGTGGGAAAAGGGGACGAGGAGGCGGTTACTAGATTCACTGTGGTGACCGCATTGTAAGGTATATAAATGTTGAAACACTATGTTATACACCTGGGACTAATATAATATTGTATGTTAACTAGACTTGAATAAAGAAAAAAGAAACAAATAAAAACATTTCCTGGAAACTGCCCACACTACTTCCACTCAATATGCCATTGATCAGAATTTAGCCACCTGGCCATGCCTAGCAGCAAGAGAAACTGGGAAACGTAGTTTTTATTCTGGAAAACCATGTTTGCACTGCAGTGATGAAGTGAAGCGAACACTGGGGACAACCAGTGTTTTCTGCTAAAGCGGTGCTTCCCTGCACCTCCAGCCCAGTGGAAGGAGCCACGAGGAGACCATTTAGAACTTGTCCGGTGTCCCCTGAAGTCTGTGGGCACCAGTCTCTGGTGCCAGGACCCTGCATAAACAAGCCTGAGAAGAGCCCTGGCTGGTGTGGCTTGGTTGGTTGGAGTATCACGCCACAATCAAAAGGCTGAGGGTTCGATCCCCATTCCGGGTATAGGAGACAATCAGTTGGTATTTCTTTCTCACATCGATGCTTCTCTCTCTCTCCTAAAGAAAAAAGTAGTGACAAAAATATCTTCAGTTGAGGGAAAAACAAGCCTAAGAAGAAGGGCGGCTACCTAGTCTGATAGCAGAGGAAGAGGTGGCCCACGTGACTGAGGAAGAGCCAGCCTGGTGCTGAACTAAAAGGACATTGCCTGCGATGGGGTCCTGCAATGTCCCTGTGTGCGAATCAGATTGCTGAAAGACCAAGGAAACTGCAGAGAGGTTCCCAGAGGTGGAAGGCAGTCTCAAGAATAAACAAATGCTCATCCCCACCCCAGATTGAATCAGCTTTAAACATCTGCCACAGCCAGAGGAAGCTGTGCCAGATAGCATCAGCGCCAGTCATGTTAGACCCACCCAGCCATTCCTTCTCCTCCCTCCCCCACCACCCCAACCACAGAGCAGTCAGCAACCTTGGTGAGCGAGTTGGCAAGGAGGAACAAACTTGTAAGGTGAGAAGTAGAAGCTTTCCAAGCCTTGCTCCCCAACTCAGAATTGCAGGTCAGAGAAAGAGGAGGAGAGAAACTTTAAAGGTAAATAAAACTAGAAGTCTTTACTGTTTCTCTGGAACTGCACATTTCATTTCAGTGGTTCTCAGTCCTGGCTGCCCACTGGGATCACCTGAGGAGCCTTTAAAATTCCTGAGATCTGGGCCCGTCCCAAAAGATGCTGATTCATTGGTCTGGGGAGCACCGTGGGCATCAATATTTTTTCAAAGCTTCCCAGGTGATTCTCTTGGGCAACCCAGGTTGAAAACCACTGGGTAAATACCAGATTAAGAACATTTTTGCAAACAAAAGGTCACAGAGTGACCAGAAGAGTGGTAGAACTTGCCCTAGACCCCACCCAGGGAACAGAGAATTTGCCCTGGATCCCCCCGGGGAAATAGAGAACCAGCCCTGCAGCCCCAGCATGGAGGACAGGCAGTGATGTATCACGATCGCACCCCAGAGGTGTCCTCACTTCCAATCGGACAGTTCTACCCATCCTACCTCCTTCATGGCAAGAGCCGTGCCTTGGGATTCCTTGGCATCTCCAAACTTCCTTGCACTTGTTAGACTCATCAGAGAGAGCTTAGCAAGCACTTGTTGCCCTGTTGTTGACCTCTGACCTCCATGCCAAAAAAAGTGAAGTGTCCTTCATTATGCACAGAGCAAACTAAAGTGACTCCAAGATAACCTTAAACTATACTTGGAGTCAGTGAAGAAGATAGAAAGTATGTGAGATATAGTCATCGTGAAGTAGTTGGAAATTTTTACTAATCTATGCCCAATTTCTTTGATCCAGATTGCCACCTCTATGTTGAAATTGTCCCACATTCGAGTAAGTTTTTGTCTTACTAATGGAAGGGACAGACCGACTGCCCCACCTCTCTCTCCTAACTAGACCCTGGCAGAGCAGCCCTGCTTCTTACACACAATCACTACGATCACCGCCCTCAGCCGTGGGAGCCCTGACCCATTAATAAGGACAGCACACTGACAGGGGCCAGGAAAGGAGCCAGGAACTTGCAAAACTATCAGCTAAATCCAAGAGCAGCTTTAGTCTGTCAACATGAATATGTCATGTGCCAAAGTAGTCTACAGCACCAGGTTCCCACAAGAGATGGTTGTCAGAATGTCCCTTATTCCCCCGAGCCCACATTTATTGTACAAATTCATCAAATAGACAGGAGCTGATTGCCAGACGCATCATGCTCCAAGGTTTGACGCTTGAGAAATTGCACTTTCCTGTGAATGGATCCTGAAGTTTGGTATCAAGAAAGCTCCCCCTTCATAAACTAAAAAAGGAAAAGCAAATACTCTTAAGCTCATTTTAGTATCAAAATTGGCCTTCTCCATCACTAGTTGCTGTCTTTTGTCTGATCCAAAGACATTTTTATTCTAGAAATAAAATGTACTCTACCATAAACCCAAGCCCAGAGAGAAGTCTGTTCAAACTGCAGTTGGTAAAAAGAATCTTCCAATCCCAATATATTTTTCTACACTTTTCCCAGCAAAGGGACTCCCCCACATGAAAGGTAAGTTCAGCCAAAGATGAGGCCCCTTTTTCAGTCGGATATGAAAAGCTTAATCCCATTACCCCCATGGTATGTCATCACCGGGAAGCCTGACTACTCGTTAGAGGGGTCAACAAAAAAAAAATCTTGATGTTTGCAACCATGTCCATACTTCACCCTTTAAAAGCACCACCGTGCCTACCACCCCGGGGAGTTCCAACAGCACCAAGCCATGGTCTCCAGTCTTTGGTTTTAATCAGGTATTAAACCCTGGAACATTAGACAAGCGAACCATTTGATGATGACGATAACGAGTGGCCCATTAAAGGTAATTTTTTTTTAAGTTAATGAGCTCTCCCCAAAGAACAGCCACGTACTGTACTGAAAAATGTCCATGGGACCCACTGCACTTTCTCCCTATTTATTTAACTTTATGTGGATGCCATAAAACTTCTTTATTTGCTTTCAGTTAGCCCATTGGTTTTGACAAGATAAATTTTTATTTAGGTCTTTGCCCAGCTACAATCAGAAACAGAAGACTCACTTTCCAAAGCCAGGCTGATAGATGGATTAATCAAAGCCCTCCCCACCCTGCTTTCCTTCCAGCCACCACAGGGATCAACAGACAGAGTTTTTCCTTAATTAAAGAAACTCAGCAACAAGGTGATTTATCGATGACGAATCTTGCAGGCCTTTTCATTGTGCGGTCACTGTTGGCCACTGTTTGAAATTTACCAACATAAATAAAGCCTCTCCATGACTAAACAAAGTTAAAGTAGCAATAAATTGAGCCTGCCATGTACTCTGGGCCAGATCTGAGGCCAACATAAATATCAAAATGCCTTGGCTGTGACACTCTTGACACAATGACATCACGCGCTCCCAAACAGAACGGCCTGGCCCCAGCCAAAGCCTAAAACCTAATACAATTCCCCCAAATGAATCAAATTGCAATGGTCTAGACTCGGCTGTGCTAAGTGTTCAACTTCTGGCTTCCTCACCCTCCGCTGTCGAGCGATCACATTAAAAAATAATCTATACGCCGATCTAAATTTCACTTTTTCTGCATGATTAAATTTTGGCAGGAGTAAATCTCTGTTATTCCCACTCCCTGGGAATATTTGGAAAGTTACTAAAAGCTCAGGATTTATCAGCTTGAGATCCAACGATTATGGTGCCATGCCGAGGCCTGCCTGCAGCTTCCCTCAGTGGGAGATGCTGCCCCCCACCCCCGCCACCCCCCCAGCGCCCCATGGACTGCAGGTGACTCTGAATGCTCGTAAGGGGGTGACCCACATTTCACCTGAAAATGCCTCAAAGCTGGCTTCTATCCCAAGGAACTGCTTTGCCCAAATTTTGCAGCGGGCTGTGGGAAATGCCGCAAGAAACAGTGAAATGGGGCTCGACACCCCCCCAACCCTACTGCAGCCAGGAGATGAAAGGAGGGGAAAAAAACTTTCAGAATGCATACACAGGATACCGAATTAAAAAAAGAGAAAAATCTAATAACTAATTGGTGAAACCATAAAAGCTGCCATAAAAGACATTTTCCTTAAACTACTTTACACAGGGCTGTATAATTTTAATGTCACTTTTTATTTATGTTGCTGTAATGAAAGCTGTGCTGGGAGCTGAGGAGCTTAGGAAGAAAGGAATTGAGCTGTTTTTAAAGCCGGGAGGGGAAGTCCATCTACAGGGCTTCAAACGAGATTCGTTTGGAAATACAGAGAGGTTGGGGAGGTGAATTTATTTACTCCGAAAAGCCTCTGAGCAAAAATGTTTGCAATGAGCATCTTTCTCCCACCAGCATGCTCTCCTCCCCCGTGGCTGTGATCTCTTACCATTTATCAAGTGGGTTCAACAGTGTTTCCCAAACTAGAGTATGAGTTAGGGAGACAAACCCACGCCACTCGGAGTAAACTTTTGACACTGGGTTTTTACTGTGTGGAATAGGTAAAGGGGTATGCTTTGAACTTCTGAAGGGATCCATATAAAAATGAGCCCCATTTTCACAAGGTATTCATGAATTTCAAAGCTCCATAGGTCATGACAGCGCCCAATTTGAAGATTCTAGAAAGGTACTATTTATTATTAGTCCGAAGATCAAACAGGCTCTTTTCCCCTCCTGAAATGTGCGTGACAATGCAGAGCAGGCTAACTGTCGGGAAATGAGGAATAAGTTATAAGACAGAGAACCCTGGGGTAACAGGCGGAGGGCTGCAGCGGGCGTCCCGGAGGGCTGAGGGAGGAGGCTCTGCCTCGGGAAGGGAGGCCAGTTGCTAGGGTGTATTTAGTCTGTGAAAAGTCACTGTACTCTTATGATGTGTTCTGTTTCCTCTATGCAGACTATACTTCAGTCAAAAGTTTTAAAAATAGCATATGTTCAAATGAGTCTCTTAGAAAAGATGCAAAGAGTGGTTAATGCGGATACAAAAACACTGAAATAGTGTGCCATTTTCCCAGGGAAAATGTAGATCACCCTGAAAATGTGGGGGCCCTCTGAACTTGGCTGATTTTCAAAGCAAGATGAGGTTGTTTTTAGAAACAATTTGCCTTCTATTAACAATGAAATCCAATTCGGCTTTGACCATTAGAAAGTGAAACATATATACAACTTAGAGGGACTGTTGAAGTACCAAACAGATAGGGCATTATTTAGGTAGGCTCGACAGTCAAGGCCACTTTACACCATTACGGACCAGACTAAACAAACCTGACCTTCAGGGTGACCCTCCCAGGATCCCCAAAGATTGGAAACTCCCGAAAAGGCAGTCCTGACCAGACTTTACAGCCTGGTAATGGCATGCAAACGACACTCCAGTCTCTGTCACGCAGCCAAAGGTTGGTGTTGTATATGAGAGCAATTTCCTCAAGAATTCAGAGGAAAATGTGATACTTTGCCTTTTATGTATGGGGTCACAACAGCAAGTGTATTTACTCGTTGGAGATGCCCAGCCCTCCTGAGGAGTGCCCCTGGAATCAGCCTGCCTGGGCCAGCGGCTGCCTCTCCTCACCCCTGCCTAATCGGTTGGCAGTGGCAGGGATGTCAGATGCGGGAGGAGGGGAGAGCCCGCTCACCCAGAATGAGAAAGACCTCATTTGCAGGAAATTTTCAAAGCTAAAACTGTGTCTAGGAAAACATCATGGAGATTCCGAGTCACTCTTTGCTGGAAAGCAGGTTTTCACTCACACCCTCTCTATCCCCAGCATAGGCAGTTCTTGCCCGATTGCACGGCGCTCCAAGGTCTGGCCCATGCTTGTAATTTAATCGCGCTCACCTAGAAAATGTTGGCAGCAGGTGGCCCTGGGTCCAGCTTCTTCAAGGGCCTGTTTTCACATGTTCCAATTACATGATTATACACCCCACACGGGATGATTCATATCTGTCCTGCGGAGAATTCATTACTCCAAAAAGCCCTCAACAAGAGGTTGGCTGAGAAAGAGGATGTAGTTGCTGATGGGGTGGGGGGAGGAGGGATTTGAAGGGGAGGGATGGAGGGGCAAAAAA